>VXBQ01009855.1:236580-259958 GCA_013400175.1 Phainopepla nitens | reverse complement strand
AAAAAAAAACCAAAAATCCTAAAGGTCAGGAGAATACATCAACTGACAAGAAGTATGGTCTTATACTCTGGTGCAGCTGTGAATGATGTTAAGGACACTGTTCTCTAAAGGAGTTAAACCATAACAAACTACTGCGTTTATTCTGCATGACAGCAATAAATTAAAATATTTTATAAATAAAATCTGGAGCAAACAGGGCACTGTTGAAAAACTGGTAGTTAAGTCTGAATACTTGAATTTCTCTGTAGCTGGTCTTACCTTGCCTTGTCACTTGTGTGCTTGACCATGCTTCTGCCTTTTCTGCTCCTTGGGAGTATACTCTTACCACGTGCTTAAAGATTTCTACACTGCATCTGTTCCTTGGCTTCGTCTGCTTTTCCTTCTGTTGTCTCACTGGAGCTGCACAGGAGAAGAATGTAAATTGTCATTAATAAAATCTTCATACACAAGGGACACTTTGGTTTTCGTGCAAAAAAACTTATCTCCCTACGAGGAAATTTGGGTTGTTAGGCCATTAGTAAACAGCCTATCTCTTTGTTTAGGGAAGGCCTGTGGATTTTCCTCCCTCGAAATTAAAGACAGGCTGTGGAGAGCAAGTGTGCTATGTTCTTGATTGTTTAGCTGAAGAAGCCTTGAAACACACTGGGTTTAGCTGGAAAAGGTACAGTACACTTCTAAGCATCCTCCCTTATGCGTTGTTTTTCAGCAAACAGATGTAAGTTGTAGTGGTAAAATAAAACATAGGAATGACTAAAAACGTTTTACTTGAAGTTTCATGAAATGGAAAATTCAGCTGGGCTTGAAGCAGAGCAACCAATTAATTCCTAATGCAATTTCACACAACTGCCCTGTTACCAGCAAGGCTGAGTTTGGACCATTATAGACTTGGCTAATTAAGGTGTTTTTAAAAACCTTTTTTTCCTTTTTATTGTTATTTCCCTACACATAACTCCTTGTAAATCTGATACTTGAGTTTAAACATTTAATGTCCTTTTAGGTTCTATCAATCAGTAATAAATTCCTGGAGTTATGCACGGTATGATCATGTTACAAGTAGACTAGAGTAATATTATTTAATCTGAAGGGTTTTTTTAGGACAAATTAGATGATAATCTCAAGTACAATAGATAATTAGATAATCTCAAGTATATGAAAGTGTCTTTAAAGTGTTCTTTATTTCATTCTTTTCCTCTAATGGGTTTTGAAATGGATATAGCAAAGTAATTTCTACCTTGGGAATATTTTACTTTACTTCTCTTTAGTACACAGATTGTAGGCTGAAAATAAGCCTGTGGTGACTTGCACTTGAATTTTAAGAGCTTGGACCAATAGAGAAAAAACCCCAAATTTACTTCCTAGATGACTTAGTTGTGTGAATGTACTGTACTGTACTGCCTTTACTTTTAAGATAGTCCAAGATGAACAAGACTTTCAAGGCTGAGTGTATATTTAAGTTGTGAAACACTAATCACTGTCTAGGTATTTTTCTCATGAAATTTTTTGTTTGCAGAGGTATTTACAATTTATTGTGTTTAAAAGCTCTGCTGTTCTTTGAATTAATTTCAGGCCAGCATACCCAACAGAAGAGCCAGAAGAAGAAGAAATAACAGAAGATGATGCAGAATTAACACTCAGTAAATTGGAAGAGGATGTTGCAGTAGGTTTATTTGATTGGTTTTGATTATATTAGTATTGGTCAACTATGAGGAAATTTTTATTCGCTGTTCATTTTGTTTGGCTTTGTTTAAGAAGTCTCTTCAATTAGCTGTTCAGGTTTTTTCCTGCAGCTCCATTCCTGCATTGTCAGATTCTCTGTAGAGTTTTTGTTGCTTTTCAGATAAGATTAACTCTTCAAGACAGAGTGTATGTTCTTATGTGCAGTGGAATCTAACTGTGCATTAAAAACATGGAGATTCAGGATTGTTTCTTTTCTACTGATAAAGCTACTCTTGATGATAAACTAAAGAGTTAAAATAGGAAAAGAGTATGTGTATCTTGTTAAGGTCTAAGCTGCTTAAAGTGGGAAGTGGGGATGAAACAGTTAACCAAATCACAGTTGAAATCCTTCAAAGAACCTCTGGGTTTGCTCTCAGGTATTGTCCTAGGCCATGATTTTCACAACTAATGTGTTCTGTTAGCTCTTTGCAATGTATGTGTGCTAATAAAACCACTGAGGTGTTATTCCTTTACTAAATATTACATTACCAGGCTGTTTATACCAAAAGAATAGTCACTTTTTAGAGCCTCTAGTGGTTCTATAGAGATTAATTACATGCCAATGTAATTTTTTTTTGCCCAGTCCATTGTTGCTGCCAGTATATTGATATTAGCTGTATCCATAATTGAATTTAGCAGTATTTCCAGGAATTAAATGCTAATTATGAGGTTCATTGACTGTTCTTTGGTTTGAGTCTTCTGAATAAAAATGATGAGGCTGACAGAGACAGGCCTAGTTCTGTAAATCTTGGGGAATGGAATAACCTGTATTAGGTGGCCAGCAGTAGGGAGTGAGGCTGGGTGTGCAAGGAAATCTGCATCGTTTGGCTTCTCAGTTCAGGTGGTATGTTCTTTTAAATGCTGCACAAATGTGTGTTGTCCATTTAGCAAAAGATAGTCTCAATCATGTCTTAATTTCTTACTAGTATTCAGGAGACTCGGGCTCAAACATGCCAGAACAAAATAGTGGTCCCTGATAGTTAAAAACTGGGTAGAGGAAAGAGGAATAAACTCCAAGGTTTTCACTGAGTCACGAAGGATTTTACCCTAAGACCTGTGTTACTGCAGCTTTTGTGGTTTGTGTAGAAAGGAGGTAGATGATAAAATTTCACTTCGGTGGAAAAGACAATCAAGAGGTCTATAAGGGTGAAGTGCATGGGTGATGAAATGGCAGATGAAATACAGTATAGATAAGTGAAGGTTAATGCACAGAAAAAGCATGGTTACTTATGGGTGGTGGGCTCTCAGCTGATCATAGTCACAGAAGAAGGGAATTCTGAGACTATAGAGTACGTGAACAGAGCATGTGGTCTCATGGGCAAGAAAAAAATCAATTGCCTCAATTTCAGTTGTGTTATTCTGCAAACTTCAGGTGTGGCATCATTCTGTAACTCCAAATATGTAGTGCAGACAACAACTTGAAAGTTATGTTGAGGTCTGGTTGTGGTTTGGCTTTTGTTTTGATGGGGTTTTATTTTTAAGGTAGAGCTTTCAGAAATACATAAAAGAATACAATTACAGCTGTACAGCTATTAATAATGGGCCATTTGATGTCAGAGGCCTTAGGTTTAGGGTTTGGGGTGGGTTGGTTGGTTGGTTTTTTTTTTTTTTTTGTAATACTGTGGTGCTCTGAAGGAAATGTGGGGTAGCTTTGATCTTTCAGCTTGTCCCAGGTATTGTCTCTTCATAAGCTCCATATAATAAATTCTCCATGTCTTGCTTTTTTAGAAATAAGGAACTTAATAGTCCTTGGTTTGTGCTCCTGCAAAATAAAACTATGGAGTAAGATTGTGCAATACTTACTGAAGTCTTACTTTGAAACTTCTCTTAAGGAAGAAGAGTCAGACAATGAAGAAAATTATATTGACCTGAATGTTTTAAAGGCACAAACATACAGATCAGTAAGTTGTTACCCATCAGTCCTCTCTTGAAAAATTTTTACACTGTAGCAGCAAATTGTGTCTGTTGGATTTAAGTCTAAAAATCCTGTATAGTCCTGTGTATAATCCTGTAAAATCCTGTATATAATCCATCTGAAATGAATCAGATATTATATATTAATATTATTTTGAAAGAACAATGTGCAGCCAATGTGCTGTCTAAACTGACAGCACTGAAGGGCTGCTGGGAACATTTGCAAGAAATCTTTTGCAGAGACTTCTAGAGAAACATGGTATTAGTTTCATGAATATATTTTAATCCCACATGCATACACCATTTCTGAAATGTATTATAATTTCTTAACATATACATTTATTTGTCTTCATTTTTAAATATGATGAGAAGATATACTTAATTCCAAATCTTTATGAATTCAAAGAAAGCCATTAAAGAAATCTATTTCATCTGTAATCTAGATCATTCTGGATATAAATATTTTTCTTATATTAGCACTGCAAGACACTATAGTGATTTCTACCAGTTCTCACTGTGCATAACAATGATATTTTGTGTATGAACTTTGTGATTTTTTCCACAGAACATGAATGACACTGCAAAGCAAGAAGAGATTTTACAGTCCACAACAGATGCAGCAGAGTGGAATCTGGAAGTCGAACGTGTGCTTCCACAGCTGAAAGTCACAGTCAGGACTGACAATAAGGTATGAAGAATGGATTTGCCTGCATACACATGGTGATTAAAATGTGATTTCAGTCGATGTTGTTTACTTTTTGTTTGCAGTTGTCTTTTGTCATGCAAAGACCTGTGAGTAATGGGTTCTCCAGTGCTAACTTTTCTGAACCTTTGTCAGTTACTTTGACCCTAGAAGCAATAATTTTCAGTAAGGTGTTTTTTCAAAATTATCTGTTTTTTCTGTTCCTTACAAGGCACCTTATTTCTATATATTTATTCAGTGGGGATTTTTTTCAGTCCTCTGACATTTCCAGTGTATTCACACTTCTAAAAAATTATATCCTTAGTTTAACAACTATTAAAACATCTTGGAGGACAGCTATGATCTTACTTTTCAACTCCTCCCTTTTTCAACCACATGAAAGGCTGATTGCATGGAATTTCTCTTGGTGAACTTTACATGACAATCAAGTAGGTTTGTACCCCTTTCTAGTCATACTGAACTCTTCTTATGATGAGTGAAAAGATGTGAGCACTTTTTCAATTGCTTCTGCTCACCATATCCCGCTAACTGTTTCAGGGTGAAATTCATCATGTCTTAGAACTGTGTCTTTCTCTCCATAGTGTGTTCCCAGGAGTCTAGAATGAGCAGCTTGGAAGTAGGCATCCATCTTGGCAAGTCCCAAAGCTAGGACCAGCTCTTGCTGGCATTGCCATAAGCATTCTTTCTAGGAGCTTGTGTAGCACACACAGATCAGTGCAGTATTGAAATTGTTCATTTGCAGTGACCCACGTAGTTGGGGTGTTGGAGCAATCTGCAGCACTGATACAGCAATACAACACATATACATGAATACAATGAAAGATAATTATCCTGCCAAAAATAGGGGAAACCTTCAACTGTCTGCTGAGCTGCTTGCCTGCCTTACACCATACTGCATTTTTCTGTGTGAAGAGTTGCCTGGTTCAAACCACTCTGCTGTGATCCTCAGCAAGCCCATCTGTTGCAGAGAACATGATGCTTGAGTCTCACAGTGAGGAATTAAAACTTAATAAAGACATACATGAAAAATTAAAGCCACTGTAGGATCTGAGGTTTACTGGCTTCCAGCTTAATGCATCATCTCTTGGCCTTAAGGAATATGTATGTCAAAATGAACGTGAAAAGAGGATTATTCTTCTTCTAGCTTCTTTCAGAAATAATTGGAGAGAAGTGTTTGGCCTTTTTCCATTCCCCCAGAAAACATCATATTCTGTTTCCCAAGCTGTACATGTAAACATAGTACCAGGAGAGTATTAATGGTTTAATCAATGGCACTAGAAACTAGAACTTACTGTAAAGTCCTGGACAGAGGTGAGGGTGGGTTGTGTGCCTGTTGATTTTAATTCAACTCGAAGTTTGGCAAATTGTGAACAATTGTCACCAGACCAAAGAGAGATCATTTGTCTCCTGCAAACCTGAAACACAATGTAAGCACATTTTTTCTAGTGGCTCATTATCCAGTGTGCAGTGCCAATTCACAGCAGCTTTTCTCAGCCCTCACCTCTGAGTCCATGTATGTTTCCTGTGATCTTGAAGCTGGAAATAATTTTCCCACTTCCAGTTGTATCCTGTTATCAAAACCAAGTTTTGGTATTTCTGCCTCTTTCATTTCTTTCCATTCTTCTCCTGGTAACAGTAAGGACTAAAATAGAAAGGAAAAACCAGATAGTCCAGAACTGGTAGGTGATAGGCATCAAAAGCATTCATTTTGTCTAAGAATAAGCTGAACTAGTGCAGCTACAATCAATATTTTTAGTATTTGTGCCCAGAGTGGTTTCTAGCAGAAATAGTTCCATGAAGATCAGACTCTAAAAAGCATAGCTGCTATAGTATCAGTGAGGATGTCAGTGTTTGTTTATGGATCTGAGTGTCACATGTGACATTTAGGGGATTTACAAATTGTGTCACATTGAGCCAGTGCCCCTGGCTATGAACATGGCAGTGGCAGGATTATACATGGCAATAGTATGAAAGAGAACTGACCCTGCTCTGCATACCCACCCTTGTTTAGTAACCAGGAAAGGTTAAAAGTTGTACTTACCTGTAGTTTCATTTGTGATGTCTTTTTTAGGATTGGAGGATTCATGTTGATCAAATGCATCAGCATAAGGATGGAATTGATTCTTCTTTGAAAGAAACTAAGGTATGTCTTGTATGTACAGAATATTTTACTAATCTGTCAGCATTTTTATTTTCTCTTTTACTTAATATGCATTAAGAACTAAATTGACCTTTTTTTTTCCTTCATTTTGGTTTTGCTATTGCTGTAAAATTAAAAAGGGAAGGATATGGCAATGATCATTAAGGACAGTACTAGTGGCAGAGTACCTTGTGGGAAAGAGTTGTATGTGTGAGGGTTAACAGGGCTATCAGGGTCCAGTAATGAATGCATTACCATAAGTACATCCTGACTACAGAGGACAAAATAGAATAAAACAATCTGAAAGTGCTGTTAAAAACTCCAAAATACTCTCAAATACTGTTGCTAGAGTAACTTACTGACATTGACATTTGTAATTAATTGAGGAGGGGAGAGCGATGAAGCAGTAAAGACTGAAATATGTGTTTTGGAGGTGGGCAAATCAGAATACATTGGGAATAATTTTTTGTTGGCTAAACAGTATTTCTGTACTATTTTTATCTCTCTATGGGCTTCCCTAGCCTTTCTTAACTACAGCACCATTTTGATACTCTTTGCATACTGTCTGTATACTGTCAACCCACAGAATGTGATTTTTCTAGGGTTACCTTGACAAACTCCATAATGAAATCAGCAGAACACTGGAAAAGATCAATAGCAGGGAAAAGTACATCAACAATCAGTTGGAGCACTTAGTTCAAGAATACCGTTCAGCACAAGCTTTGCTGAGTGAGGTATTGCTGATCTTTTGTTCTTGCCTTCTCCAGTATTAACTTGCTGTTAAGTCAGGGTAGAGGCAAAGACAACATGGAGTGAGCTATCTGTGAATGCTGCTGTTGGATATAAAGCAGGGGAAATGTTGATTTGCTGTCAAATTATATTCTTCCTAAGCTAAACTAGCAATTTTTATTCAACTTTTCTGCAGGGGAAAATAGATGGTTTTGCCTGAGTATTATGTATAGCTGTTGCCAGTCTTGAGGAGCTAGTAAATTGCTAGTTCTGCTTTCCTGGTGAAGTTCACACATCTGTCAGGAGGGGAAAAACGACAGTCTCGGTCCAACATTCATCCCTTAGATTGAGCACTGGTGCAAACGTGCACAAAGCACTCTGATTACTTCTTTGCTTCATCTAGTTTTTATGCCAATAGAGTGTTGTCTGAGAAGCTTTTTGACCCCCTATTTAGGAGCCATTATAGTCTGCCTTTTAGCAAGCCCTCCTGGTTGTGGCCATGCCAGACAGTAATGCTAACAGAATTTGACCTCTGCACTTTCTGATTGCCTTGTTGTTAAGGTATCTTCGAGATAGTAATTTACTGTTGATGAAGTATTATTCTGGATTTCAGTATTCAATCCTCTCTGCATTGTGGCAGATTTTTATTTCCTCATGCAAACGATTAGAAAGCATAGTTCTTTATCAAGTGTGTATTTGGACTATTTACTGCTTTACATTTTTGAATGATAGTCATTGCAGAGGCTGATGTTTCAAGCCTGTCCTCATTTGTAAACCTCACTGGGGCTTTGTGGGAGAGTTTCTGGAATTGGAACATATGAGACCAAGTCTTGAAGTTTTCTCCGAGCTATCTGCATACATCTCTTCAACTCTGTCATTACAGCAAAGACATGTTTCTTTCCAGGCTAAAGAGAAGTACCAGGAGGGAAGTGGAGGAGTAACTGAAAGGATTAGAGTGCTTTCCGAGGTAAAACACATCTTATTTTAAAACAGTCTTCAGAGAGTTGGCATTTACTGGTTGCAGTTTAATAAAACCAGTTCTTTCTGATTTGTTCTCACGTTAAAGATTATTCTTTGTTGTGGGGAGGTGATCTAGTCCAGTCTCTAAATTTTAAATCCAGGCTGCCATTGATTTATAACTCATGAAATGTGGGCTCAGTTTGTAAATGAAGGTAAACGTTCTGTATTTTATAACCTGTGTCCTAGAATTATGGGGGTTTAATAAATCATGCCCATAAATTCTTTGGAAGAAGAAAAGCTTAACTCTTATTTTTAGTTAAAATAAACAATTTGAAATTTTTATCTTCCAGGCACTTTATTTGACTAAATAGTATTTTTTTCCATACATCAAATTATCTTATTACCTAAATCTGGTTTTCTGTTGTGGATTTTCTTTTTCATTTATACTGGTGCTCTGACAAGTTTAAATAAACATCTCCTGTCTCCTAACTGCCTCCCTATGTTGAGCGTTTCATGGCATTTCATTTAGAATGACAGCCCGATTTCCAAGTACTTCAACTCTTTATCCAATTCAGAATTTTTTTTTAATGGCTCTGTTTAGCTTTTAGAAACCAACAGTGTGTATTAGACAATGAAGTCTCAGGAACAGTTGCATAAAGTAGTCACACAATAAGAACGTGTTAGAAGTTGCACAACAAGTTTGAGATGTTTTAGACCAGAACTGAATAGCTGAGTTGGAAGGGAGGTCCCTTCCAGTGATCGCCAAGTGCAGCTGCAGCAGGCAATACAGCAGTTTAATGTGAGTTTTCTAGCAAAGATTTCTGAGTGTTATGAATTCTGCAGAATTAGAGCTGCGTTCTATTTCACTCTCAAGCAAGTAAGTTTGAAAAGGTATTTTGTGATGACTGCAGATTTACAGAGTGTGCTTTGGGAGCTGATTGGCCGATAAGTAATGGTGAATATGTTACTAGCTGGCATCCTTCAAACTACGTAGGTGCAGTGGTGCATGTCTGAGGTAAACCAGACACATTGATGTTAGTACTGATCTGTTTTCAGGTGTGCAATCAGACCTCAGCCTACCTGGCAATACCCTTACCACTGCAGCTATGCAGTAACAAAGCAGCAGTGATTCATTTTGTTCCTGAAAAGGCTTATTGAAGCCTTAATGAAGGACTATTTTCACATTACGGACAAGAATACTGATTACTACCTTGGCTATACTTTAGAATCATATATTTGCTTTTTTTCATTGTCTACAAAGGCAGACTGGTTGCTAGACAGTGCTGAAATGCACTTTTGTTCTTCATATGTGGATTTTACATGCCTGTAGCTGTGCCAGTGCCAGCAGGCTGGACTGCTGCACCTTCTTTTGCAGTAGTTTTGCTGCAGTGCTGTTTCTCAGGTTTCCAGTGTAACATGCTGAAGTCCTGATGCTTCCAGAATGGCACGGTTATTTGATGAATCTTGATCTGTACGGGTATTAGTTCCTTTGTTCTTCCATCCAGCATCACACTGAAACACTTACATTGTTGTTTTTATTGGGGATGCACAGATCTTCAGTAACACTGTGGTGTTTGGTCAAATTGTTACCCTTTTCCTGTAATTTTTACAACATTAATTTAGTTAAATTAAACATTTCTGAATGTTTGAAAAAACATTCCTCTTTATATAACAAGTAAGATGGATTAGTTAATTTTTTAAAATAAAAGCAGTTATTCAGCAGAGACTTTTTTTTTAAATTTGATATTCATCTGGTTTAATTAAGAAAAAAAATCTATTTTAAGATTACAGAAGCATTAGAGAAAGTAAAGCAGGAAACAGAAGAGAAAGGAAGCAGTATGACTGATGGTGGTAAGTACATTTTTGCTTCAGACTACACACCCTTTTTCTTGGTGACAGTTTCATGATATGTACTTCATTAAAATAAGAATAAGAGCAATTACAAGGAGCAAAATGATGCAGCAGCATCATATTAGTGGGAAGGGAGGGATTAGAAACAAAATGTAGGACACAAAACATTTTAATAGCTTTTCACAGTGAGATTTTCACACCCTGCTGAAGGTGTCTTCAGTTCCCTACCAAACCTCAAGTCAGGTATGGGGATAAGGCTTTCAGCTGAGCAAAACACATTGAAAAACCTGTCTTAATGTTGATGTACGTTTTTATGAAGCTCTTAGATGTCAAAAAGACAGCAAAATTGTCATTGCCTATTTCTGTCTTTAAAGTGTTTTACATATTAAAAATGATGTATTAGTACAATCATGTCTGTAGAGTAGAACACCCTTTTGTTCATTCAGCTCTTCAGTTTTAAGGAGTGAATTACAGCAAACAATGCTTTTGTGTTAGGTGGCTGACAGAGTTGTACTGTTTATCTTTTTTTGCACAGCTCCTCTAGTGAAGATTAAACAGGCCTTAACAAAATTGAGGCAAGAAACCATTCAGATGGACATACAGATTGGTGTGATGGAACACACACTGCTCCAGTCAAAGCTGAAAGAGAAATCCAATATGACTAGAGATATGCATGCAACAGTGATTCCAGAAGCCACAGTAGGTGCCTATTAAAATTGGTTGGGCCTGACTTGGTTTGCCCAAAATGCAGTTTTCTACCATTTGCTTTTTTGTGAGTTCTGAGGTTTCATTTTTGTTGGGGTAGGAGAATGTTCTTTTTTCCTGTTCCTTTTGAACAAGATGCTTGTTAAAAGATGCACTTTTTTAAGAAGTAACTTGCACACTTTAGACTCAAGAGGGAGTTATGTTTAGTTCTGTGCTGTAAAGATTTACTGCATATCTCTTCCAATATACTAATAAATTCTTGTTAGTGAAGATGTCTCTGTTTCTTTGGAGAATGTTATGTGGTGTGAAAAATCTACAGAATGATGGTGACAGCCTGTAATCTTGATACTCTTCAGTGCTGAAAGGAAATTGCTTGCAAAGGACTTGAAAGGAAGGTAAAATGTCTGTCATTGCCACTTACATACATTTAGATAAAGTATTTAATTGATGATACAGAAATAATACAGCATTACCCTTTCTAACAGGCTGGGTCAAAAACTGATGTCAGCTGCAAGACTCCTCTAACAGCAGCAACATTATCAAAATCTATATAAGACCAAAGAAGGTGAAAAGTATTGTTTGGAAATTACTCTGGGCTTTCGAATTTTCCATGTGCCATCACTGTTTCAGAATCACTTTATATTAGCATTGGGTCAAACACTGCTTTCATTTATAGTATTTAGAAGAGCTCTTGTGGACATAATTTGGATTGTTCTTGTTTTCTTTTCTTGTGTCAGAACACCCACTTTTGATTTCTGTGAAGGAAGAATGTTGCCAAATCTAGTTGAGTAATACAGAATGAGAAGAAAAATGTAGGAGGAAGGGGTTGGGAATGTAATGGCAACAGGGAGCTTGCTTTGTCTTAGTAAATGTGTAGGTAGGGAGGGATTTTAGATTTTAGTGGTAATGAAGGAGTATGGAGCAAAGAAATAACCTTATTAAAGTACTAGTACATCCTTTTGGTTCTGGTTGTTCATGGGCCATGAACGATATTAGTACAATTTCAGTGGCATTAAAATCCTTGCCTAACTTTTGCAGGCTGTTCCATTCATCTGACAAATAGTTTCTCTCACTTATAGGTGAGCAGTATTTTGCAGAATCAGTGGATCACTTCTGTGTCTGAAAGTCAAGATACTTGATACAGTCAGTGGTATGAGCCACTGTAAGTTTGTTTTGCTTCAGTATTTCATTTGCCAAAAAGAAAAAGCCCTAAACCTGTTGGATTTTAATAAGTGAAAAGCTATCTGTAAATGTTGACTATTACAATTTACCTGTGCAAGCCAGCGCTGAAAATCTCTATGAATCACACTGGAAATTGGTTTCCAGCTCCTCTTGCTGCCTACCTTTATCCTCCCACATTCAGCTGAAATTAGAAAAGTTATTATTCATGTTCCCTTTGTTAGGTGCTGTTGCTACTGCATATTTACTTTAACAGTGGCTTTACTTCAGCCAAGATAAAGCAACTCCCTTTTGCATTGCTTGCAAAGTAGCTCACTGACGCTTTTGGATTGCAATGTTGTCTTGTATAAATGCTGTTTATGTAAATACTTTCCTCAAAAAAACTCCTCCTTCATGCTAATATAACAAACATGATTAATCAAAAACCTTTCCTTATGAACTGAGCCTCTTATTCGATGAGAAGGGAATCTGTTAAGACAAGCATGGCCAAAAACCCTCTAGTGTGACAAAAATCTTTGGAAGAAAAGCCTCCTGTGTGCCAAAGTAATTCTAAAATAGCATGCTAATTATCTGGAATTGATCTACCTTAATTTTAAGGGTACTGTCTGAAACTGCCTTCATTTAAGTAGAACACTTCTGTTGTTATCTCAGGAGTGATACATGGCCTTTAGTGGTCATCTGGCAAAGAGTGGCAGTTGCCCCTTGAGACAGTAAAAGCACTTGACCCGGCTTTGAAAGCAGCCTTACTGAGCCGGCTGGTGGCCACATCATCTTTCTTAAAAGGAGAGGACAGCAGTGAGGCCTGTCACAAGCAGCCTGAAAGGCCCTTCTAGAGAAGCAAAGATCTATGTAATTATTCCACTGCTGAATCAGTGCAGGAAGCAGAAGCCACATTAAAATTAAATCACTTGGTTCACATTACTTCCTGCGCTGTTCATTATCTAATGCAGTGTCAGAACGGAAGACCAACAAAATAAAGATGTCCCTAAGTTAGAAGGATGCATGTAAAGCTGTTCTATAAAACAGTCTCTCTTCTTCTGGAGAGTTTTTAGGAAAGAAGGACTATTCTCAAGAGTTAACTTCGGTATACAGCAGTCCTCTTCCAAGGTCTCTTAACATTTTCAGTTCTCTAGAACATCAGCGTGGAGGCCAAATGTCACTGTCAGATTTTACTAGAAGCCGAGTAGAAGCTGGCTGTAGACAGACCCAGAAATTGTGTGGAGGGAGAGTAGGAAGGAGCTTCGTTTGCTCACTTTGGTTAGAGAAACCATGGGTTTTGTCCTTGCCATGAGGACCGCAATAGTTCAGTCTTGTATGTAGCCCTGGTATGAGCTGACACTTGGCTCTTGGAAACATGTTATTAAGGAAGGCTCATCAGTAGCCAGCTCACTCTCTTGCCATGTACTCCTCAAAGTTGCAGGAAAGGAACATTTGCAGCATGTTACTTAGGGTTTCTTCAGCTCTGAAATACCTCTGAATCTCATTACATGACCCAATGTCTAATTTCCCTGTCTTTTGTGTAGACTAGGATGTAAGTGCCTTGCTGGGAACTGGAAATAGCCTTAGTGCTAGGTACTCTATTGAAGGTGCTGTTTATAGGCCATTTAGGATATCTGAGAGTGATTACATGCATTATCTTTTTATTTAATAAATATAATACCCCACTCCCCATTCTCTTTTAATGTCAGCAGATAGCATGAATTGCTGTGCTGATAAGAATTGTAAAGGGCTGGTTTTTTACCTTTTAATCCATGTCTCTCACAGAGAACCTTCTGTAGAGTTGGTGACTTTAACACTGAAATCGCAGGAGTTTAAAAGCAGCTTTTAATCATAAGCCAAGAATTCACTGTTTCAGCACTGAGACACGTTAATCATTTGAACTTGCATTGCTGAGTGCTGTGCAGGAAGCTGAATGAGTTCACGTGGGTTTGAGAAACCACTGTTAAAAACAACTCCCAGATCTGGTCATATTCTCACTCCTGTCTGCTGATGGCGTTAAAGGCCTTCCCCTCTTTACCCACCCAAAGAGGAACTTCAGAGAAAATTTTTTCTTTAAAGGGAAAGCCTTTATGTCCACCTACTATTAAACTTTGCCACTTTTTTTTTTGGAGGACAGCTCTACTGCGCACTACGACATACAAAAGAATCATTGTACTGCTAATTGTAAGTTACAGTAAGAGCAAGTAAGTCATCTGTGCATGACCTACAAAAAAACCTAAGCATAAACGAAGAGCCTGTGTGTGAACATTTCCAGCTCCTGCGCTCTTTGAATTTTGCATCCCAATTTTGCAGGCTGGGCTTGTCGCCAGGTTTGACAAATGTTAATTAGAAAAAGAAGGAGTCGGTTGATGCCGCGCTGGCCGCGCGCCCGCGCGGGGATGTCAATGCTGCGGTGTACCCCCGCGCGGCAGTTGCACGTGCATGCGCACACGCTGGCCTCCCCGGGGCTGCAACCAGCCACAGGACAACATGCCTGGGAAAAACCCTGGCCTACTTCCTGCAGCCTCACTGCTTTCCGTTTGCTTGTGGATGGATTCACGTTTTAGGAAATGCTTGGGTGATACCTGGCAAAAGCAGGAAAAGTTAATCAGTACCCGTGAGGTTAAAGTAAACAGAGGGATATAAGCACTGCCTTTCCTGCATGAATACTTCTCAAAGGCAGGGACTTTCCAGAGAAGGCTTGGACATAGCAAAGGTTATTTTCATCTGTCATTTCCTCATTTCAATTCAATTTTTTTCATTCAGCAAATGCCATTACCAGGGCTTTCTCATGTATTAGCTAATACTTTGCTATTGCTCCGGGGCTTGGTGTTGCTGGAAATGTCTGTCTTTCAGCCTCCTAGTAACAGCCCTACCATTTCACAATTATTCCCACGCAACACTGGAATGAGCAGTGAGAGCTTTTTATTGAGAGTAAGTAACGATTTGAATAATTCTAGTCTTTCACTTACTGCCTAGTTTTACTCTGTTCTTTTTCACTCCTGCTCTCAGTAGTTCGGTTCGGCTGTATTTCAGTGCTCCGTCCCAGAAGTAGCTGACATGCTCACATGCATCCTGTTGTAAAAATCAACAAAGGCAAATACTTTAAGGTCAGAAAGACAGAATAAATATTTCTAATAATATTCCTCTTGATAACGCACTAATTGCAATTGTTCGTTCAAAAATATTTTCCTGTTTCTGTGGTTTTCAAAGGATGACAATACTTCAAATGACACCTTAGTGTTATTTAATAGCAACACAAAGAATTGAACTGTGGAGTATAGGCATCCCCTGTTTCCCAGCCCTTCTCCAGTTTTAGGGCAGAAGTTTCTTCTTGTA
Organism: Phainopepla nitens; assembly: GCA_013400175.1. Lineage (NCBI taxonomy): Eukaryota > Metazoa > Chordata > Aves > Passeriformes > Bombycillidae > Phainopepla > Phainopepla nitens. The sequence goes on along the minus strand of VXBQ01009855.1, from coordinate 244,743 downwards.
TCTTCATTGGGGGGCTCTTGTAAGGTTTTAGAGAGTTCTCCCTATCCTTCTTCAGCATGGCTTATCCATGAGCATTTGGTCTCCTTTCAAAGAATCCATTTGGGAAAGAATACAAGCTGGTAGTCAGACCTAAAGGGACAGGTTGTTTGTGAAATTTTCCCAGAAACTAGTGCCAAAAAAATGGTGCAGAAGGTTTCAAAAGGTTTGACAGCATCTGTTGAACATTGCTTCCTTTGTTACAGGAGGTGCACAAGTTCCTGATATGGTGGCAGGAAGGATTTCTGCTGAGTTTATCAAATGCTGTCTAACAACAGTAAAAACAATGAAAACTGTGATTAGAAGTGTCACTGACTAATTTTGTACTAATTTGTCCAGCAGCCATTTCATTACAGCTTTCTGTAGAGTGCCTGTAAACTCAAGTAAAACATTCTTGAAGATTTTCATCATCTTCAGCTATATAATATTGACAAGGAAAAATAAAATACACTGTTCTGAGAAGACTTTTTCTGGGACGGAAGAGTATACTCTAGGTGTGGCAAGGTGTGGCAGGTTTGGAGGGTTTTTTCTATAAGTAGTCCAGTATGCTGACTTTTGTTTGAATAAAGACATACCTGTTATTGTGTTTGGGTTTGTGAGAACTCTTGTCGAGAAAAGGCATTGCAGGTAACTGTGTTAGAGAAGGTAACTGAAAGCCAGTTCAGTTTTCTCTCGGTTGTGAGCAGGATTGATTTATACACAGGTAATAAATTCATATGGATAGAATGAAAGAGCTTCCTTTAAAAATCTCTTCCATACTATACTGTCATGGCTTAAATGTACAAAATGTGCCTTCGCTTAGTTATATTCCATTTGTTGCTTCTAGTTAATCTTCATCTCTCTAAAGTGCTCTGTGATGATGTTTCCCTCCAAATAACTGGAGGTTTGACAACATGACGTGAATATAACGGATGTGGTCAGTCCATCTGAGCATCTGCTAAGCTGGGTGAAACTGACTTGGTGTGTCTCTGTAGAGCAGCCACCGCTGACACCGAGCAGGTGTGGATGTCAGGAGATGAGAAGCAGGAAGCTGGTCCCACTTCCTGTCAGAGAAACTGCAGCTTCTACCGTGCTTGTCTGCTGTAGGAGACTGTAGAAGGCTGGACAGGCTGAATTTGCTAGTACAGCTACTTAAGGAGCTAAAGTGAACACTGTGGTGCTTGTCACCCTTCTGCAAAAAGCAGCTCATCAAAACTCAGTGTCCCATTGGCTGCTCTAATCAGCGGGAGGAGGAAGTGATGAAGAAGCCAAGCCAAGACTTTTGTGCCTAAAATGAGTCAAACAAACATCAGAAAATAAAACACAGAACCTGCTCACAAGTATTGTTCTTGAATTGATCTCTTGACTAGTTTTTGGAATCAGGCCAAACATTCTGAGTAAGGATGGGCTTTCCTACCTCACCTGTGTTTTTTCAGATCTTCTGCACCTCTTTTCTGTATGCAATAACCTTTATGCCTGAAGCCTCAGAATTTAGGCTGGATCAGTTATCTCTGTCTGGTGGACAGACATTTTTATGTTGCACCTCTCAAAACCACCTATTTCTGGCAAAAAAACCCCTTTATTTTTATTTGCACCACAGAGAGTTGTATTGATACCCAGAGTTTCAAAGCAGGTTAACTTGACCTTTACCAGCATTAGGTTTGGCTAGAAGGAACAAAGCTTTCATTTGTGAAAAACAGTTGTTCTGTTTAGTGGTGGAAGAAAAGAAGAAACAGAAGAAGATATGGCCAGACAATGTATCTTCTAGAAAGCTGTAATATTCCCTGCAGGACCCAGATTTTTATCCTGTGCCAACTTATTGTGTCTAAACACCCGAATTTGCCATTCCTGATTTCAGCAAGTGACCTCAACATAAAGCTTGAAGAATATAGCAATGAGCAAGACTCATGGCATACAGAAAGATCTTTCAGTGCTCAACAGTAGCTAAGTCTGCATTTGAGATGAAACGTCATTTATTTTTTAGAGACTCAGAATACAAAATACCAGTTTATCAGTGTGAGGGACCTTCTGACAAGCAGCAGATAAAGCTTTACTGTGATACAGAAAATGCAATAACAGTAAAGGGTTATTAAGTCTTTTTATGACAATCCATCCTATATTTCATCCCAGAAAATGCTGATAGCTCATTTTCACCGTGTCTTAAGTGTGCCAGCTCTATTATACAGATCCCAATCTTTAAACCATGCTTTGGCAAATGTATCCTTTGTGGCACTTGTGTGATCGATTATGCTTTTCTCAGTGCGGTGATTGTTTACAACACACCACAGTCTTCCACTGCGTGAAGACACATTTATTACAGACAATGGTGCCAGTGCTGATCTGTTCTTATTGGCCATTTCAAAACAAGCCAGACAAAAAGGCATCTGTTTTCAGTGGCTGGTCAGGTTAGTACTGGAAGTCTCTTCTTGGTGCTTTTCACCCTATGTTGGAATACAGCTGCCAGTGCTCAGGGGCTCCTTTCACTGAGGGCCACCTCCCTAGAAGAGCTGCTGTGGACTCAGGCTAATTCTAGCACTGACCTGCCTTTCACAAGCTGTTCAGGCAAATCTTCACACTGAGTCGTTAGAGCCCTACAAATGGCATACAGCTAAAACATGCAAGAGTGTCAAAATGAGTCATATTTTTCAAGTTGCTATTCTGAGTGACTGTTTTGCATTACGCTTACCAGGACATGCAGGAAACAACAGTGTTAGGCTTTCCTGCTGCTCGTGGTTCCTAGCATGTGACCAGCCAGGGCAGTTATATCACTGAGCCACACCTTGCTCTTACCCAGAAATCATGTTGCCAGGCATACATGTCACCTTATCAGAAGGAAGTGACTCTGGACTTCTACAAAAAGTCGTTTCAGGCAAAGGATGTTGCTTTCAGTGACCAGCCTGACTTGCAGACCGTACACCCTCTGCCTTGGAGAGAGCTGAAAATGGAACTGAGATCCTACAGGTATCTGCAACAAGTACCAGCATGCAGAGGGAAGAAAGGCAAAGTTAAGGACATGGTAGTAGTGACCATTCCCATGGATTACAGACTTGGAAGACAAATGCTGGGGAACACTAAAAAACAATTGCAAATGCCCACGCAGAGAAACAATCCCAAGGAGGAAATGGTAAGGCTGCAACATGGGAAAAGTCATCAGTAGGTGGAGAAGCATGTTTTTGTCATGCAGGGGGCAGAAGGGATTTCTGCATTTACAGAGAAAAGCCAGCAGGGAAGAAAATAGCACTGGAATGAGAGTGAAAAGTGAGAGAAAAGCACACAATTAGAAAAAGATGCAGCTCATTGAAAGAGGTAAAAAAATACTGGGGGTGAGTAGGACAGACTGATAAGAAATGGAAGTTCTCCACAGCCTTAACGTAAGCAAACACAAGTCACGGGACATTCCCACCAGCCTGTGCACACACACAAACACCACAAGCAAACAAACAAACAAACAAACCTGTTTACCACAGCTACCTTTGGTGTCCAAAATCCACAAGAAGAAATGAAATAAGGAGAGGAGAAAAAACAGGGGGGAGTTGAAAGGTTAGGTGAGGACAAGAGTCTAAGCCACTTCAGAAACAGATACACAAGCAAAGGAAATTCTAAACGGAAGAAGAGGAAGGGTGGAGGAGGAGGAAGACAGAAACCAGTGAGCTGAGCATGCGGGAATAGCGCTGGTTTCCACATAAACCTCCTTTGTTAGCAGCTCTTCCAGTTCTGGTCTCTGAATAGCTGGAGCAGTTCCCGCTGTTCTGCAGGGAGATACTGCATTATTTGCTGCAGCCACAATGACACAGTTAAGTGTGGTGTAAACTCTTGCAGTAGTACAAGCAAGGCCCTGCCCTTAACAGTAACAAGCCTTGTTTAGCTACAGCCTTGAGGAGAAGGGGGAAAAATTCTTAAAGTAACCCTTTCCAGGGCACTGTTTCCCCTCTTGCTTTGTTTTTTCTTTCTCTATGGAGATGAGCTGCAATTAACTGCTGCTAATTGGTAGATAGACGGGATTTAATTATTTAATGCTGCATGTTTGGTATAATTCTCACAATAGGGAAATATTCTCACAATAGGGAAATTTCGAACAAAACTAAAGCTGTTTTACAGTTTTTTTCAGTTGACCAGTGGTACCTCCCATGGAGTTCCTGTTGAACACTTCCCTTTTTTTTCCTGTTTGCAAGTTCAAATTTGGTGTCAAAGGGCAGAATCCATAATTATCACTTCAGGCAGGTTTAAGGACAGTTATAGTTAAATAAAGCTTAGTTGAAAAGAGCATCTGTTGGTGACCTGCTCCTTGAGGAGAGCCATAAGCTAAAGTTGCTTCATGTAACTCAGAAAATTAATTTCAGCCTTGTTTCTTCTTTGTTCCTACTCCAAACTGAAGACTTGTGATGACAAGTTGGTCGAAAATACTCATGCGTAACTAAATTCAGGTGGAAAAATGTCCACATGAGGAGGCCAAAATGCTACAGAAACCAGTAGCAGAGTTCCAGCTGGGGTTGAGCTGGAGTGCTGCCTGTCCCTGGCATCCTGCCCCAGAGCCACAGACCAACCATATGTCTGTGTGCCCTGGGCCTGGGCCAGTGTGCCTGGGAAGACTCCTGGCCCCACAGGGATGCACCAAGCTGGAGGTGGCAGCGCCCTGCGGTCCGCCTGCACTGGCTCTGAAAGCCTCGGCAGCCCCAGCTCTGTAGAGCTGCTCGGCTGTACAGGCAGGTGTGTTGGGATGAAGCCTGTCCAGAGATGGAGCACTGGGCCAGACAGTTACAGTGGGAAAAAGCAAACATGGCCCTGGGACTCCAGCTTTGCTGAGCTAACAAGAAGCCGCTGTGGCTGTGTTCAGCTGCCCATTTTGTTTCCTCATCTGCACAGTGTTTCTGTCACTTCCCTGCAGGAGTTGCCAATGCACAGCAATGTGATGACCAGGAACAGCTCACAGATCAGGCTGAAAACCAATCCGGCAGGAGCCCCTCTGCCCACCCACCCCATGCAGTCAGCTCAGCAGCCCCTTGAGAAAACAGAGAATGGGAAACAGAGGAAGGGAAGGCATTGGGGAATTTTCTGTTGGCAATGCACCACCAACTTGCACTGGTAGCCTAGCTGCTGACTGCAGTGCCAGTCTGTGATTCTCCATTGGCCATTTTTGGGTCCTACCAGTACTGAAGAGTTTCGCCATTTTGCAGACAGGCAAACAGTACATAATAACTAAAACTCAAATACTCTGCTAATTATTCCAGTACTTAACTTTTCTTACATTTGAATTTATTCTTGAGAGGTTCTGTCAGAGAAACTATTAAATGATCCTACCTCCACCTTACAAAAGCTTTTACTTTCAAGACAGAATAGATTCCTTGCTGGTCACTCCTCTCTGGACTCTCATCAATATAATTCTGAAAGACCTTCATGGCTGAATTAAATACTGGGGAAAAGAATGGCAGAACGCCAGCCACTTTATCTCATATTATTATAATAATAATAAAGATCTTGTCTAATATTATTACCTTTTTATACTCATTTTGGCCTTCTCTCTGTTGTCTTGGAACATCTCCTTTGTCATTCATTGATTTTATTCTTCAAAATAGCATTGCACTGAAGCACAGGGTAGGCTGAGGCTCATAACCATACAAGAAGCCGGAGCAATCACATGCACCCAGAGTACATTTCAGTATAATATCTGTTGTCTGCAGTGCAAGCAGCATCTCCTCTTTCTCTCCATTGTGGGCTCTAATATTTTCAGAAAACAGGAGCTCAGGGAGTCTGAGCTAAAACAGACTGGAGGCTGAGGACCCAAGAAAGTGTCCCCAGGCACCTGGGGCTGTCACTACAGAACATGGGGCCAAACTGCTTTTAGGGTAGACCCAGCACAGCCAGTTAATATATTCTACAGCACCTGAATTTGCCCCAAATCTCACAGAGTTCTTGCTATTGACTGAAGCTTTGTGGCTAGCAAAATGCACATCATCACAAATCATGTTGCACACTCACTGGGGAAACATTACTCAGTCAGTTCAGTCTCCCTGTTCAAACAGGTTCATGTGCTACTCATAACGCTCTATAGAAGTTGCATACATGACATTACATGCACATAAAAGGTCTCTAAAAAAAATTAAACACTTGCTAATCTTGTGGGGACATTGTGCTGAAAGGGGTGTATCCATCAAAGAGAAAACCAATTCCATTTCATGCAAGCTTATCAAGAAAACATACACAATATGCAACCATTTCACAGCTGCCAAAAGAGATCAGTCTAATTTCTTTTTTTAGCTAGAAGGGGAAATTTAACCAGGCAAGGCTGCTGGACAGAAAGAACACTATTAAAAAAAAAAAACAAACAAAAACCAACCAACCAAACAAAAAAAAACCCACGTAGAAACCATCCACAATTTCATTCAAAGGTGGAAGAGTTTGTCAGTGAAATCAACCACATGGCCAGGCAACATAGTTGTGACATTAATGTGGCTGGATGACAATGAGTGAGGCCGTGTCAGTTAGTGCATTTATTGGTGGACTGTCTGTAATCCTGAGAATTAAACCTCGATAAAACATTTTGTGCAGTTCTGTTTCTGGTATATCTCTGCCCTTATCTCTCCCATCCTCCCTCCTCCCTATTCCCTTCTCATCCTCTCCCATGCAACAACTGGTTGCATGCTAACAATATTTTTCTTTGTGTCTCTGCAAATACCATTAGATCCAAGCATGTCTCATGGAATTTGAGACTATCATCTGTTCATATGTACTGGGTAGTCAGCAACTTTCACAAGACAACCATTCTCCTCACACAGATTTCATTTGCTTAAAAACATCTCAGGAATTCTTATGAATTAATTGTTTTAAATTAGCACTGAGAGAAGCCCTCCCACTTGCCTCCCCAACTGCACTCCACCTGAATTTGCATTAAGAATAAAATCAATGAATGCCAACCTGCATGCCATTAGAAACCATTCCGGCCAAAGAGGGGCCAGATGTTAAAATAATTTGCAAAAAATGACTACTGAAAAAAAGAGACTTTGTGTAGGATGGCTGGATTATCCTGCCCAGTTGGAGACTGAGAGCTGCTGAACCAAGACAGAGGGAGGACAAGGCTGAGAGTGTTGGGGTTGTCCAGCCTAGAGAAAAGAAGACTCCAGGGAGCCCTTAGAGCAGCTCCCAGTACCTGAAGGGACCTGCAAGAAAGCTGGAGAAGGACTACTGACAAGGGCAAGCAGTGATAGGACAAAGAGGAATGGCTTTAAACTGAGAGATTTACATTAGATGTTAGGGAGAAATTATTAACTGTGAGGGTGCTGAGACACTGGAGCAGGCTGCTCAGAGAAGGTGTGGATGTGCCATCCCTGGAAGTGCTGAAGACCAGGATGGATGGGATTTTGAGCAACATGGTCTAGTGGAAGCTGTCCCTGCTGTGGCAGGGGTGTGGTGGGAATTGGAAGTAGATGATCTTTAAGGTCCCTTTCAACCCAAACCATTCTGTGAATCTAGGGGCTGCCCAGTCCTTGCCTGGGCTCTGCTACGAAGCTGTCTGAAGATGGCACAGACTCCTCCTGGGGATGGCACGTGAGCTGCCACAAGAAAGATGCTTCCAGGAGATTGTGCTTCGGAGATATACCTAGGAATCAAAACTTTTCTGTTCTCTGGGAGAGGGCAGTTAATGACTTACTCCACGAATAAGTGATCCATGTCCAGCAGTGGATTCCCATGCAAGTAGCCCTTATAGACATGATGTGAATATGCTTACATTTTTCTGTGTTTGTGGTGCAGTCACTCTTCAGATCCTTGTGGCTTAATTATCCTCTTGGGACCTCAGTTACTGTCTCTGAGAGGGCTGATATGTCCCCATCTATGTATTCCTCAGATGAAAGCAGTGATATTATAATTACTACAGTACCATTGTGCTGCAAATGGACTGCTTGTGCTTGGTTACCTACCACAGATCTAATCCATGGGTATAACAGTCTTCTCTTTGTGTTTTCACAGCTTGGCTCTTCAAAGGAAGACCTTTTGTTTCCATCCAGGATGATAAATGAGTTTTAGCTTTGTTTTCTCAGAGGGAAGCTTATGTGATTGTACTGTCTGTCATCTATCTACACCGATAAGTTTTTAACTGCCACAGCCAATTATAATTATTTCCAAAGGAAAAAACTGCCAGAGGCAGACATCTCC
>VXBQ01009855.1:77287-231209 GCA_013400175.1 Phainopepla nitens | reverse complement strand
GTCCCCTGCTGCACGGAGTCTAACGTTGACGGCGTTTCTTGATCTTTAATATTAGGCTCGTTTATTTTGATCTTTAATACTAGGTTTGTGTGACATGGCAGAATCTTAAATTCTTACTTTTTTGCCTTGTGAAGAAACTCGGTGGGGAGACAGAGCTAGCAAAATTTCACCGAGATGCAGGCGCTGTAGTGTTGTGCTGTCAGCAAGCAGCGCATCGAAACTTGCATGTTTACAGCTCATGTCGAAATCCCAGTCTGGGTTCCGGGCTTAGCAGTAGACTGGCTTAAATGTCTATTGCTCCAGCGTGGTTTGCATGAGAAGGTGAGAAGGGCTGGTTCCCATCAGGTGCAGTGACCAAATTTAACCAGTTTTGCCAACTGTGTGCTGCAGTTTTGAATTTGCACTGCATGTGCGGCAGCCTTTCCGTGGCAGCTTCGCAACTGCAGGTTCTACAGAAGCCCCCACGCTGCTTAGTGTAAGGCTCTAAAATTGTCACCTTCATGTGACACCTCTAAGATCATGATCTACGGGAAAGTTGGAGGCTGAGAGCCCACTCAGTAATCCGTTGCCTGCAGGATTTGGTAGCTACGGGAAGAGGGTTCTCTTTGCTTCCTCTTACCGCCGGAATTGTTGGGACGTTGATAGTGGAAGTACTGTCTGCAGGAAGCCGTGGGGCTCCCTTGAGCGGGAGAGCAGCCACACAGCCTCTTCCGTGAAAGCAGCTGGAGCGCAGGGGACCCAGCCCGCAGAAATGTAAATACGCTGCTCTGAAAAAGAAGAAAAATCCCAACAGTTACGATGATGATTTGGTGTGAAACAGATGTGAAATTTAGTTCACGAAGAACCGTTGAAGGTTTTAATTGTGTACATTTGTTTTTTTATTAGGGCATGGGTTGAGGTTTGTGTATAGTTTCCCTTTGTTCTGCTTTTGTTGCTTTTGTTAGTTAAAAAATGCAACACAATGAGTAAACCAGAGAGTACTTCTTCCTTCATTGTGAAGTGCTGTCATGCGTATTATATACAAAGTGAGTTTATTTTAAGCTTTTGATATTCACTAGTAATACAGGAAACAGTGTTGGACTATTAAAGTGATATTTAAAACAGGAGTGTTTTTTAAATGTGATCTGAGACTCTTGATTTGAGGGGAAAATAATAAAGAGCTACTGCAAATAGTGGCATACTTTTTTTTATCCCTCTACTTTTTTTTTCTTTCTCCCCTTGCCCTAATTAAGTTTTGTTATTAAATACATATCATTCTGAGCTGGATTTTTGCATGTCAGTATCAGTAGTTCCATGGAAAGCCCTGGAGCAATTCCACTTTTTACGTCTCACTCCTTACACTACTCATATCCTTTCCCATGTTTGGTTTTGTCAGATGGATGTAGTAAAGTATTTTGAAATATTAATGTCTCTGGGGCTTTGGGGAGCAATTACTATGAAGAAAGCTATTAAACTTGCTTATGATTTCATACAAACAAGGAAAAATAGAGAAAATAAAATATTCAAAACCTTCATAGCTTACAGCCAAGCTAGTTTAATTAACCTATTTTTTCTGGTTCCCGATGTAATTTGTATACTGCTGTTACAATTTTTTATGTTCTTAAGAACTGATGAATGGATCTTCATTTCTGATAAAATCTTGACATAGGGTTTAGGTCTCTCTTGAAGCAGTGGTTGGTCAGTAGTACTGTTTTAGAACTGTGGTGCAGTGTGGGAGAGAGATAGCAAAACCCAGCAGCAGTAACATAATCCTGTGAGGTGTTTATTTTTCCTTACCTGCATTGAATGGGATTGTTGCAGACATTGGTCACAGTGTTTTGTTATACAGGTTGGTGATTTTTACAAATTCTCCATTTTCAATTGTGTTGTGTATGCGGTCACATACTAGGTAGTAATCTTATTTAATATACGGTGTTGTGTGTGCATCTTCTGCACCGGAAAGGAAAAGAGAGAGAATTTGCAAGAAATGATCTAAGGCTGTGGGCATTTGGCTCCACCTTCAGAGATAAGAAGGAACAAGTGACAAAGCTTTCTTGACTAAGCTGCCCTGCTCGCCTTCTTTCAGAAGTGTAATTGTGAGACTTTCTTCAAACTGTGGAGAAGCTTGTGTGGAGCTGATGCCTGGACCTCAGTTTCTAGAGACTTGTGTGATCAGCAGCAAAAAACCTGAACATCAGTGGGAACAGCCTGTGGTTAATGTTATCTGTATGCTTTGCAGAAACCTGGCAGTATTTCCACGTGTGAAATAGGAGAAGTGCCCGAGTAAATAAATGGCAACCCATTTTTTTTTTTTTTTTAATGTATGTTAGGTTATGGTGTCTGTACATTACATGAATATGAGAATGGCTGAGTTTGTGTTCAGGAGTAAGTAGAATTATAATAATGCTTTTTTATTTTCTTGTCTTCTGTTGATCCCTTAAAGCATGATTCTCTTCGTGTGGTTTCACAGGAGAGTTTGTTTTGTTCTCCTAATTCACTTGTTGTAATTATTTCTTCTTTGTTCTCGAGTATCAAGAAATAATTCTGAACATGTCAATTTTCATTTTTCTTTATAGGTTCTGCCCAGTTGAAACTTACTGGGTCGCCTATTATAGAAAAAAATGACTGTAATGAAACTGTAGTTTTACCTTGTTACGTGACTAATCTAAATCAGAACAATGAAAATGTCATGTTTGTTACATGGAAAAAGCAAGGAGGTACAATTTTTTCTTACCACGGAGGAACCAAGAAGTATAATATTGTTCCCTCGTTTTCGTCTGCAAGATTTTTATCCCACGCGGATTTAATCAAGGGTGTGGCCTCGCTGGTGCTGGACAGTGCACAAGCTACTGTTGGAAATTACAGCTGTGAAGTAACAGAATCAAACAGAGAAGGAGAGATAAAAATGGAACTTAGAAACAGCTCGGGTAAGTTGCCTGCTATTGTTTCAGAACCTGTTGGGAAGGAAAGCAAGCAAAATCTTACAGGAAAGAGAAAAATAATGAACATGGCAATGTATTAATTTAAAGTGAAGTGCAAAAAAGGTAGCACACAGTCCTTCTTACTTGTAAGCTAATATGGCTTATTTTGGTTTAAGTTAGAGGGAAGGATCTGAACACATTTTTTCATTCTGTAATAATGTCTGAACATGATTTAGATCCCATATAGGAAAAGCTATGCTTTCCCACATCTTTTGTGATTATATAGATGCTGATATATTCATCTTATTGCATGACATATTTCTGATCATCTTCTTAATACTGAAATATATACATTCATCACAGTGGCTGCAGAGATCTTTTCTTGGAAGAATTGCTTCTTGCAACCTTTAACTCTTCTGGAAAGCTACAGGTAGAACTAATAGAAATTCTGTTTTAAGCACTCTAAAGCTCATCTGAAGGTAGGCAGTTTTCTAGTGAGATTGAAAGTGCTGCTGCTAGATGGCAACTTGTGGTTTTCTAGCATTAAATGTCATCTTCAGAAGATGGTGTTTAAAGTGATGTTAAAATGAATGAGATTCACTAAATGAGTTTCTCATCCAGAGAGCTATTTTACTTTATCTTGTCGGTCACGGCCCACGTTCTCCGGTGCCTTGGCTGTTGGATAACAGCGTGGGTTCTGCTGTGCATGTGTCATCTGTCCAGTGCTCTGCAGATGTGACAGTTTCACTGGACATAGGTGTGCCCTCTTAGTCTGTTTTCCATGGGAGACTTGACTCTGGAGAGCTGCTCAGAAGCACTGAATGTGTTGCAATGTGTAGCACACAGAGCCTTAGCCATGCACTCTAGGATTTTGTTTTGGTTTGTTATTAGTTTTTGCATTTCACCATAAAATATTTGTGAAGCTCAAAGAGATGTTATTTGTGTCCTGCTGCAGACATCTGTGTAACTCTCAGTTGGATCTAGTTGAGTTAACCATACACCCTGCAAAGCAAATGTGATCCTGAAATGGAGAAGGGCACAGCCACTCAAAGTGAAGATGCTAGAGAATCATTCATTTCTTGGCCCACTGCAAAAACAGGGGAAGAGGAATACACAGTTTCGGTTTCCTTCATTCTCTTACAGCTTACTCAGACTTTTTTGACTGTTTATGCAATTCAGTGTTATGCTCCAGAAGGGGAAGCAAGGCTTGAGAGATAATAAAGGGAGAATGAAGTCCCATTTGCAAGTTTTATTTTCTTTGTATTTATAATTATGAAATCGGTACAAAGACAACAGAGCAGGAAACTGATAACATTTTTCTAATTTCATTTTCTAGTTGTCAGTTGCGGCGGCGAAACACCAAAGGAAAAATGTGGTTAGTGAAAAATTCATAGTTTTGAGGTTGCATTAGGTTTGAGAGTATATGCTAGAAAATATAAAATTTAGGTTTGAGGGTGTAGCTGAAGGAAACACAGTCGCTTGCTTGCTCTCTCTCTCTCTCTCTCTCTCTCTCTCTCTCTCTCTCTGTTTTTCTGCACAGCTTCTTGTTGCTTGCTTCTCCTCAGTTCTAGAGGAACTCTTGAGACAATAAGCTAATAGGAAAAAGTAGTCTGTGAGTTTTGGAAAGGATTAGTGGGTAATGGAAATCCTGTACCAGTCTTCACCCAGTCATTTCTGAGCAATGAATTCATGCCGTCACTACTGGCATGTTCCAGTTGATGCTTTTACAAAGATAGTCATACAGGAGCCAGCTTCTCTCCTCCATCTCTCTTTAGAGAATTCCTGGATTCACCTAGGCAGTGGGTAGCAGTGTGAGCAAGATTTCTGTCTAAGTGCCCTCATCTTTGTGTACACTCTTTCCTGATCAGGAGAGTGACTGTCAAGTTTCCCTTTTTTCTCTTTCCTCTCTTCATCGTTTCTTTTCTCGCTGCTTTTTCTCTTCTTTGCTTTCCTCATCCTTCTCATTTCTTCTTTTCTTCCTTGTCTTCTTCCCCTTTTTCCTTTCCCTTTTACCTCTTCACTCTTCTTTCCTCCCCAGTCTGGAAGTCTCTCTTCTTAACTTGGAACTGACTTCCTTATATTGGCTCTTAAAACACTACTTTATGCCAGGAATTTAGTTGATTATTATGAAGCACCAGAGTAAGGGAAGTATACTTCCAGGAAGATGCATTCAGCAGTTCCTCTTCCTTGCATGTTGCATGTGTCTGCAGTATTGTAAGCACTTCTGTAAAGAAGTTCTTTCAGAGCACAGGACCACATGTGGCTCTGTTCTGCATGCTGAATCCCCAGTGGATACCGGGCTTCTTGGCTACTTTCTTTCTTTCTTCTTGGCTGCTTTCTTTTTGTGATACTGGATAGCATCAGCTGGAAAGGTTACAGAGGAAGTGGAGTGGTTCTCAGAGTCTCTGCTTGCAGTTACTTCCTTTATTCCCAGTTGAATTGAACAGCATCACTGGGATTTGGCTTATCTAGGGATTGGCCACTGTGCACTGAAGTTATTGTTGAGTATTAGTTGCTTTTTCAGTATTGCAAATGAAGCAAAAAGTCTTGCTTTAAACAATTGAATAAATTAACTTTGTTTTGGTGAGTTAGAAGTTAGCAGCAATTTCTCCATTTTCTTGCCTTCAGCTTGGTGTTTGCCTTGTATTTGTGTTGTATGTACTGTACTTCTGTGACCTCTTGCGGGAGGAGGGAAGGGAAGGAGGGAAATTTGTGAACTTAAATGCTGCCCTCAGGGTATTTAATTGGCATTGAAAATTGTGAGGTATTGCTGCTCAATTACATGTTTCTGAAGCAACAGATACAACTTTTATGTATGGAGAAAAATACAACAAATATGCATCTTAATGAAGATTAGGAGTTTTTTTGGAAGCAAATGTGCAGGCAGAGGAACGGTGGCAAATATAACTGAAGAAATGGAGACTTTGGATTCCACTGAGTGAGCCTAAATGAATATATGAGCAGAGAATTAGCTGCATTTTCTAGTTCAGTGGAGATATTTTCAGAACTTTATGTTGGAAGGTGGCTTTCAGGGTCTTAAAGCATGACTGACAGAACAGCCTAAGGTAGTCAAAATACAGGGAAAATGTCTAGATGGATGATGTTGGGAAGACCTAAAATTAACGAAGCAATGTCTTCCTCTCACTTAGGCTAGCCTCTGTATTCCTTACCACACATCTCAATTTCTTTTGGACTTAGCACCATTGAAAGTAGAATAGAATGGCTGAGGAGGCATAAATTTGGCTTCTCATATCTTCTCTGCTTAGCCTAAATACTGTTTTTCTGATTTTCTAAGATTTTTGTAGTTCCACAAGTTTAGTAGCTTGTAGTGCCAAAAATTAGCACCAGCATATTCTCTGCTCCAGTGGAAGTTAATACTTCCAGTTTGGAAAATACTGGGATAGCTGGAAGTACTGAAAAAGAAGGTTGTCACACAGAAGATCAGGGAGAAAAATACATAGGTAGAGGATATAGGTTTCTTAGCCTGTTATAATTCTTAATGCTAAATTACATGTAGTATTGGGCACTCTAGGGCATAGCCTAAGAGAAATGATAAATATAAAGCAAATAGCCTCAGTTTTTGTTCTCTTCCTATTGTTTTTTCTTTGTTTATTCTCTAGGATCATGGTTCCTTCTGGTGGAAAGGGCTGTCATCATATCATTGGTGTGCTTACTTGTTATTTTGTGTGCAGCTCAGTTAACTGTTATTGGTAAGTATTTACTCTTTAATTCTTTGCAGTTACTGATTTGTCCTGAAATCACTTCCGTGCATACAGGCATTCATGTAAAATGAGAGGTGGTGCTCATGTCTTAAAGATGTGTAGGAATTGATCCAGGTAATACACAGAGATGTGGTGCATGTGAAGCTTTTCTTCACTGTTGATTCACCATGACATCATTGAATAATTCAGAAATGTTTCATTATATGGCTGTAAAATCACTGTGAGAGAAGGATGGTGTGCTCTCTTCTTAATGTAAAACTTTTCATTAGTCTTTTAGCACTGGCTTAATTATAATTTAACACTGACACTGGTGGTTTTGTTAAATGTTTTTAGAGGCAATACATTAATTCACCAGTGTCAGACATGCTTAGAGGTTCTTTATACACTGTTCAACGTCTGTGCAGTGCAGAGTGTGCTTTATGTGTCCTGATCTTTCAGATGGTGCCATTTGTTACCTCAGTCTTTGAGGTTTTTCAGCCTTTTTCAATTTGTAGACTTGTAAAAAATAAATTTAAAAAAAAGAAATATTTCAGCAAAGAGTCAAGTCCATAAGAAATGGAAAGTAATTGCAGTCAGAGTGATTAATGTGTAAAAATCCCATACATACTCAGCCATCTATATATAACTTCCTTTATTACATTTTCACAAATCTCTGGAAGTGTTGTGTGACTCTTCAAAGATCCATCCGTGGTCCAAGGTTGAAAACTAATACATACTTTTTAAAATTATTTTGCCTCTATATTGTTATATTCCTGATTTTCATATTTTATAATGGTATAGGAACCTCTGATCTGTTCAGGACTCGTCATTGCCCTGCATTCGTAGCAGAACTTCAACGTTTTTAGAAAAGTAATAATTTCATGGAGAAGCACTTTCATTTTATAAGAGTAATTTTAGCATGCTTGGATGTTTTTCACCTGGGCAATTTGTTGGGATTTTTTTGTGTTGGTGCATCTTTTTTTTTCCTTTAATTTGTACTCTCTTGGATAACCTGGGAATCCACCAGTGATACTTTATGCCTTTAAATAGGTTGTTAAATAGGGCATGATTTTTCTGTGTAATATTTGGGAATGTATGTTTTCTTGGTTTTGTGCATTGGAGGGTGTTGTGTTGGTTTGTTTGAAGTGGGGTTTTGGGGACTTTAGTTTACAGGATTGGCTTTTAGGATTTAAGTTCCTTTGGGGACAGAAGTGATGTGATGTGTCCGAGCTCACACAGTGTCATGAGGAAGAGAATGAAACCTGAAATTTCTGAATCTTCTCTGACACTCACCTGAGTAACAAATTGACTGTAAATGTCAGCAGTGCATCTACCCAAATTAAGCTGTACCGTGTACCAAACTTATTCTGATAACATATCAGCTGAATTGTATGGAAGGAGAAAGTAAGAATTTGACTAGAATACTGATGCCAAGTGTCATTTTCCTGAGTAAGCCATATTACCCATATCAAACAGTGAAAACTGATTAAATTTTGGGAGTGTATATTGTTTTAATTTTTAGGCATTTGAGTTTCTGTATTTAGGAATAGTCTGAAACGTAAATCTATGTATTTTAATGAGAGAATCTGTATGTCTGATTGTTTTCCTCTCTATCTTTTTAAGGATTAAAATATGAAATTGAATCTCAGAAGAAAGTGTGCATTATTGTAGCACTTGTCATCTTTGCAATTGTAGCTGGGGTAGGTGCTGCGCTTTTTATCCAAGGTAAGTGATGAAAATTGCTTTCTTAATTTAAGGGAATAAGAGCAGAAAAGAATCTCTTCCATTCTGCAGGATGGAAGTTGGTACCACCTATTAATTGCCATCTACTAATTTTCAAATTAAAAAAAAATATGCAGACTACAGCAGAAACAGCATTGGAGTTGTCAGGCCCTCAGGTGATCATAGGAAGAACAGACTCCAGATATATGTGTATTTTCTATTCCATTATCTTGGGTGAATATTAGGGACTGGAGAGTGGCTTCTGGTCCTTCAGTGAGATTTCTTTCTCAGCCCAGGAAATTTGGTGATGCCAATGATTTATGTTTGCTGCCTTGTGCTTTAATCCAGTTAACAATTTTGATTTTACTGATTCCCACATAAATGTTTGCAGATGGCTATACTGTACAGAATCAGGCTGGTCTTGGCCTGGCTGTAATCCCTGCTGTGATTTTGGTACCACTTCAGTACGTCATGTTTGGAATTGGTGAGTATTTCTTTACTCACTAACATATGCATAGAAAAAACTGAGCTCCTCCCATAGTCTACAAAATATTCTCATTTTTATAAACAGGTGGTCCAATAGCATGCTGGGTTCATCACGTTTATAGTACCTTGAATCAAAATGTTTAGCCTATGTTTGTTTGGCTGAGTTGCTTCACAGAAGTAGAAGTTACCTGCTCGAACAGTGAGATTTGGGGTAGCACATCTGACTGATTTCTGCTCTCCCTTCCTGGGTTTAGGGACTGGATTGAATAGCTAGCTCTGAGAACGTGGGTTCCATTTTTTTCTTGGGATTTGTTTATAATGTTATTTATATATACATATTTTTGTGTGTGTATGCATACAAGAGCCTTGACTTGTGGTGACTTGTGGATTTGTTAATCACACTAACTGGCTGAGCTTAGAATTTAGGAGAATCTGGTTTCTAGCTTTATGCAATTATCTGTCTTTTATGTCTCTGTAGTTAAATCTTGTAATTTTGTTTCTTTTTCCCCCAGTTTTTGATAGTCTACTGCAGGCGACATTGGCTCTGATAGGTTTGAAACTTCTTGGTTTTATAATTGCTGTGGTTGGTTTTGCACTGTGTGTCCCAGGTAAGCAGTTAATTCATCTGTGAAGGTGTGCTTTTTACTCATCTACACCTGATGTTTGTTTATTTCTAATATTAAAACTTTGTGAAAATGGCTTCACTGCATCGAATGTTAGCTGGTAACTTCTGTAAATGTAATTTAGGAATACTGTGCTAATGCTTTTTTATCTGGTGAAAGAAGAATAGCCTAAAGGAATACATTAGTTTTATGACTGCATTCTGTGAGCAGCTGCTTTAAAAAAAAAAGTTAATTGTTTTAATTTTGCATGTTAGTGTTGATTTTGGGTGACTATTGTTGTTATTCTTACTGAGGCCTAGGGTATTTCGAAATTAAGTAATAATAATTTTCTCATGTTCAGTGATTAAATCAGAAATTCCTTGCTAATCTCCACTTGTGTGCAACAATTCATGAGCCCATGAATATTTCAATGGATACCATTAAAACACATTAGGAAGGTAAATGTAGAAACAGTAAACTTGGAAGTGTTCTTGGGCTGTTGTGTGGTTGTGGCTGACACTCTTTCATCACTGAAAAACAGTGGTGGTAAAGGAACACCAGCTAACCACCACACACAGTGATGTCCCTCATCTCTGCCCCTGGCTTCCTTTTGTCCCCTCCCTGCCTTCCCCTGTGCCACCAGAGAGCCCCACAGCAAAGGGTCAATTTAGGACTAGTTGTTCTTGGTAGTATATTTAGTAAGAGAATACATATTTGTGTTCCTTGTAGGCACTTTATGCTCCTGATGTATTGTTTTGTACAGATACTCTTCATTTTAGTCATTGATTTGGTTGGGGATTTAAGACCTATTTCTCCTTGAAGTGATTTTTAAAGATTTGTCTAATCTCGGTGAAATGATAGCCCTTTCAGTGGAGTTGTGATTTGAATTTTATACTTATTGTTTTGTATTTACAGAAGTATTTTTAAGTTCTGTAACTTTTGATAGTGAAATAAACTGATGAGAGATTTCTGCTAAAGCATTAATTACAAGGATTTTTTTGGAGGATGTTTTTATAATGCTTGTAAATGAAAAGGTCCCTAGTTTTTTCAGGGTGTTCTTCTCCCAGGTCCATACATGGTGTGGCATACCTGTATCTCTGGGAGTTCAGCTCAGTGACCCTGAACTGTCAGAAGAAACAGCTCATCCTGGGTTGAGCTGACAGATGGCTGTAATTAACAGTAACAGTATTGTCTTCTGTCATCTAATACAGTTACAGTCCAAAACAGTTGGGATTGAAGATGTGAGTTTAAACCTAAAATACAGTTAATGAAAGAATGTTATCAATTGCAGTGAACGGCAACGGAGTACCTAAACTGATAGAATAGTTCAGCTAAGCAGGATAAATCAGTAAATGCCTCTGTATCACTAAAGAATGTATACAAAAAAAGAAAGATGAAGGAGTAGGTCTGGGATAGCTTTGAAAGTGAAATGAATCCTGCCTGTCTTTTTCAGGTTTATTTATTTTACTAGGCAGTTATATCTGAAAATAAGAGTTTGTACTTTTTGTGTGTTGGTTGATATAGTTCTTTTATTGTGTTTTTCCCAGCTTGTCCTCCATTACATGGGTCTGTTCTGATTGCTGGCTTAGCTATTATGGCTATTGCAAGTTTGCTTAGTCTGGCTTACGTGTTTATTATGGGTAAGTAGCACCTAATATGCTGCATTATTTTCCTTTCAAGTAGACATAAATTTTTTTGAGCACAAGGTATGATTTTACACTTACATAGTTTTAAAAATTAATGAAAAATTGTCTGTATGTGTTGGCTTTGTTTCACAGAGCATGTGGGGAATCTTGAGTTAAGAAACCCACAGTTTATCATCATAAACTGTTTTGAGATCAACATAGCCAGGTTTCTTAAGTAAGAGTGTTTCAGTTGTAGGAGGAATGTTGCTGTTGAAGTTCTGCATTTACACAGTTGGCCAGCTAAATCTTAGAATGAAGAGAGCAGAAGGGTGTCAAGGATTCTGTAGAGTGGGTTGTGGGATGGTGGTGACAAAAGCTTATGAAAACATGGATTTAAAGAAGCAAAAATCTGCCTACTTATTTGCACTGGTTAGAGGTAGGTTAAAAGAAGAGCAATTTGAATGCACGTTTCATTTTAGTGAACCCTGGGTTTCCTCCTGCTTAATTTTAAAACCCAAGGCATTATTTCAGAAACTGATCTGTTCATCAGATCTCAGAAATATGAGAGATTTAAAGGTGCTAAATAAGCAAACCCCAGCAATGCTGTGTGATGAGAATGCTGGCACACCACAGCATAACATTGTGTGGACTCTACAGCCTGGGTGAGAGTGACATTTGTTTCAAGCTGTGCACGAAGGCGCTTCAAACACCTTGTTATTGTCCACCTTCTGTGGACATAGAACTGTGCAACTGAGGATATCTTGCTTCCAGACTCAAGCTGCTGAAGTGCTTACAGTGAGTACAGTCACAAGTCTGCACTGAACCATGCAGTCTCCCAGGTTTAATGTGTGCACACCCTGTGTGGGCATGAGCAGAAATAATAGACCCTGAGACAGGGAGAATTTCCAGTAGAGAAGAAATTAAGACAGAATGCCTAATATTGGATATCCAGGATAAATGAAGATGAGTTAAAAATATGGCAGACGTGAATCAAGCCTTTTAATAACAACAATAAATTAATATTTTATTGACTTTGATTTACTTGTATATACTTGTGTAGTATTGACTTCAATGCTGTGGGCTCATGGTCTGCATAAATGTTGCATTTCTGGTTTGATTATGCTGGCTGAAGAAATCAAATGTGGCTGTTGGGGTAGATTCTAGCATGCCAAAATAAGCACAATGAACAGTGAGGAGCCTAATTCACCTTCAGAGCTGAGTGCATGAGTGAGGCAGTTCACACACTGTACGTGATAAGATTATTTGGTTTCTAAACAGCAGAGTGGTTAGAGGCTCTAAGAATTTCCAGATCATAGAATTAAGTACCTTTGGATAGGGAAAGCTTCAGTAATGTGTTTTACAACTCTATTGCAAGTTTTATCAGTAGACAATATAGCCTTTTCCAAGGTATCAAGTGACAAGATGGGAGGAACTGGCTTCATGTTGTTCTGGGGGAGGTTTAGATTGGATATTATGGAAAAAATGTCTTCTCTGAAAGGGTGGTCAAGCTTTGAAACAGGCGGCCCAGGACATGGTGAAATCACAATCACTGGAAGTGATGTTTAAGTGTCGCCCTTGGGGACATGCTTTAGTGGTGGAGGTGGTGATGCTGCTTGGCTTGGGCTTGATGTTCTGGGAGGTCTTCTCCAACCTCAACAATTCTATGGTTCTGTGTTTTTATTTGGTTGATCGTGACATTTATTCATCTGCTTGGTTGCTTTTTTTTGTAATTATTTTAGGTTCCAGAATGAAAGATCATCCTCGTCCGGGGGTAAGCTTAAAATTAATAAATTTGGGGTGACTAGATGGCTCAGGGGATTGTAGTGAGATACTGAACCTTTCTTCACTAGTTCGAATTCAGACCAGGTTGGTAGCAAGCAACAGTTCTGGCTGTGTAACAGATGTCTAATGTTGAGTGAGTTGGTGGTCTCCATTGTCCCTCCTGAGTGTGTCTGTAGTTCTGTAATTGCCACCCTGACACAGGGCTACTCCGACTGCTGTGCCCAAATGGAGCTTCCATTGCTGGCACTGAAAGGCGGTGGAAGTTTGGCGTTCTTTTACAATGCACTCTCCCACCTGAATATTAAAAAGCCATTTTGCTCACCTTATTAAAAAGTTTTTTCGTTAACATGAGTTCAAAACATCCAGGTGGCCTGTGAGAAAGACTTAAAAGATTTTTTTCCTGTGGTCTTGTACACGAGAACCCTTTGGTATTCTCTTTAGTTCCTGGCTATACGAACGTTATAGCCTTAACCTTCTTTCTGAAAAAAATTTTCCTATAATGCCACCTAATTTGATGAGACCTTCTGAAAAGAAAGTGCTTGTCTTTAGGTAACACAGAACAAAGTGAAAAATACCTTGGTTTTTTTTAAAGAAGGTTTTTCAGGTTTGAATTGTAGAATAATAATTTCCAAAGCAATAATTTTCACAGTGCTTTCGAGTGATCCATGAATGTGAACTGCCTGATTTCTGGTGTTTTCCAGAAGCAAGGAAAGAGGCACAGCTCTAGAATACCAGTAAAATTTCCTTTTAGCAGGGGGATCTGGCAAATACTAACTCATCCTACTCTTGGATGCCAGCCATCATTTGAGACACATTTTCAGGTCTCCAGTCTAGAGCCTGAGACCCAGCTGTTGAAGGAAGATGGTTTCTAACGGTGAGAGCTCACTGCAGTTAGGACAGGAGATTTTTAGTGGTTTTTTATTTCCTTTGCTTTTGCTCATTCATTTTCCTTCTAAGGAAGAGCATTTCAGAGGATTAGTCTATCTTTATGGAAGGAATATAAGTGCACGGAGTTTAAAAAAAAAGAAGGAAAAGAGGTTAAGAGACAATTGTGTTACAAAAATGAGCTGAGAAGTGAATTGAAGATATGCTTCATTCAAAATGAAATCTTGCCTTTATCTAACATACTTGTGCTTACTTGTGGAATGGAAGTAAACAGGGCAAGTGGAGTGTTTTTTTTTTCCTTAACTTGTTTTTGGTTGTAAATAAACTTTGATCTAGAAACCAGCATGCAAAATAGCATCTTTGAGAACTCTGTTCTCTTTATGAGTTGCACTCCTCACAAGGTGGTCTTCCATGGCTGCAAAGAACTGAGAAATAAATAGCCAGAGCAACACAGGAATGAACATCATTTTACTTGCTGAATGGGGGACAGGAATGAAATCAAAAGAAGTTTTTAAAACTTGGAGGTCATTGGAAACCTCAGCAAGCAGAAATACGTTCTTAGCAGCTGCAGATAGCTGAGGGCTAGATACAGAGGAATTCAAGTGATATAATTTGTGTCCATGAACTTATGGCTGCTAGGGAAAGACCTAGGTGGAAACTGGAGTGTGTTAATATGCTACTTGTTTCCATCAAGGGCTGTTCAGGCTATATTGCTGTGCTTTGAGGCAATAAATAGCTGTGAAGTAATTTTAAGAATTCACTTTGATTCTGTGTCATCTAAAGACTATGGAAAACTTAATGTTGGTGGAGGGCATCATTTTAGCACTGGGGCACACTTGAAAAATGATTCTTGAGATTTTCCCGAGTCGGAGGACGAAAAGGTGTGTTTTTGAAATCTGCCATCTTGACCAACTACTGATTTTTTTTTTTCTTTGTTAGTATTTCTGTAGGTTGCATGTGTTGTTTCTGATGATTGTCTACCAGACTAAGTGCACAACTGTCACGTATTTCTTTTTGAGGAGATTCCACTTGATATGCTTGGCTACTAATATTCTTTTCTTTTTTAGTCCTGCTGCTTTGTTACTAACCACTGATCAAATGACAGAAATAATCAGTTAGGTTTTAGAGCTTAAAAATAGTATCTGCATGGCTTCCGCTGCCACCTAGGGGTATTTCATCTGGGTAAACATCACAGTAAGGGAAGACAACCTGGAGAATGCAGCTATAGACTGATATAATTTTTTTTTTCCAGACCTTTAGTCATTAGTTTGATTAACATTAAGCTTTCTTCGTTTCTGTAGAATCACTACTTACTGTATATGTCAATTAGAGTAATTTAACTGTGGCCAGCCAGAAGTAAACATGAAGGCTTTTTATACATATATATATTTTTAAATGTTTTGCAGAAAGCTGTAGAAGAACCACTAAATGGTAGGTGATATTCAAGGTTTATCTTCTCATTAAGGGATTAATTGTGGATAAAGATGGTTCTAATTCTAATACCACAACACTAAGATGGCAGATCAGTGTGGCAACTTATGTGGCTCTGTGAGTCAGTAAGAGTTTGATTTCTCTATGAAATGTTGCCTGCAGCTCCAGACTCCCTATTTTATGCCCCTGTGCTTGCTAGCCAGAGGCACTGTTTGACAGTTTCAGGACAAATCTAGTATCTCATGATATTATGTCCACCCTCTTTGCTTTGCAAAATGTCCAGCTTTTAAGGGAAAAAGAGGGAGTGGTAATGAAAATCGATGTTAATCCTTCATAAAGATTTAGGTGAAATACTTAATGATCACAGCAAAATCTATCCTTGCCACTCTATTCTTTTCATATTTCCTTGGGTTGGGGAAACTCTCATGGTGTTGGGAAGCTCTGATAGCACTTAAGATGAGGGAAATTTACAGTGAAAAAGGGATGACTTTGGTGATTTGTTTTTTTTTTTTTGCTATTACATTCACTAATTGGCATGCTAAGTAGTAGGAAGTTCTAACCTGAATTTTAGAATTAACCTGAATACTAACTGTGAAGCATTTTTCTGTTTCACTCATTACTAATTCATCTTTCTGACTTTTAAAGATGCAAAAGGAGTGATGTTAGAATGATGGTAAGTCTGACAGATACTTGTTTTAATGGCTAAGCATTTGAGGGTTTTGATGTTTAGAACTACCCAGTGGTAATTCAGTGAAACTTGGAGGACAGGTTTCAGGGCAGGTGCTGTTCTTATTCAAATTATATTTAATTGAAAAAAAAGAATACATGTATCCTGTATCAAACATAGGAGGAGAATGTGTGTTCCTAGGCAGCGAAGAGGATGAATCAGTGAGAGAACTGTGCAATAGTATGTTTCTAATCAAATGTGGAAAGTCAAATACCTTTAGGTTTCCTTTATGCTCATGTAGTATTTAAGATGTGTGGAATGTTTCCTTGGTGGTGGGTTGTTCTGTTTGGGGTTTTTGTTTGATTGTTTGTTTGGTTTATTGTTGTTGATATAACTAAGCTTTCTCTGTGCATTTAATTGGTGATCTCCAATGGAAATTCACAGGAAAGTGGTTTAAAATAAACCTTCTCTCCCTCTCCCGCTCTTCAGGTGTTACTTGAATTCTCTGGGTTTTGTTGGATTGTATTCCAATCAGATTTCACTCAATTTATTATTTTTCAGGTTGCCCTCATTGAAGAGCTTAAATTTTAGGCTAGATGATAAGGTTTGAAAAGGAAAACAGTATTACTGAGTCTTTTCTATTCAGCAGATGTACTTTTCATGGGAATAGGATAAAAAAGCACTTGTTGATGCTATTGGTACTCATGTTTCTCCCTGAATACTGAGCAAGCTTGTCATGAGGTATCACTAGACCCTTAGCCTAGTACTCCTGCATTCAATTACAACATTTTGCTACTAGGGATAAAGAGTAAGCTCACTCCAAATCTGTTAGCTCACTTGAAATACTTTTATATCATGCCATTTCTAGGAGGCATGACTTGACAATGAGCAAATAAAGGAGCTGCTAGTTAGCCCTAATTGGAAAAAGGTGTATGCGTTTTAAAAACAGGCTTCCTTAGAAATACCATGTGCTGTTCGGTTTGTGTTACTTATGAATACTTTATTTGGTTCATCCAAATACCCTATATAATTATTTTCTAAACCATAAGGAATACAAGCACTCCTACAGTATGAAGGACAAGTGCATTGGTGTCTCATAAACACATTGATAAATGTATACCAGTTAGTGTAATCTGAGCTGGATGGAGAGGAAGGCGAGGGCATGCTCCAGAATTGGCTGCTTGTTCTTGACAGACTTGAGACCAAGGAGAAACAAACAGATATTTGCCAGTCCATTGCATTCAGAGCAGACCAGAAGGGGAGATCAGGATGGGCTCTCTGCAGTTACCTCATCCTGCTGAAGAACAAGGCAGAGTTTTGCTTGGAGATCCAGTTTTAAATTAGTTGCCTGTTTTTTCTTAGGTCTCATATAGTTTAGGAAAACCTACCTTCTAGTGCTGAGGTGGAGTTTCCAAAAGCACAGAAACTGTCAATTACCCGTTTAATTTTAGGGTACAGCTAGAAGTCTGTCTCCTTTTTGCTCTGAAAGATGGCTCCTAACCAGTGACAGAAGGTTTTACAGATGGGAGGGAAATGCTCTGACTCACACGCTGGAGGCAGTAACTTTTTGAGCTCTACCTGCTTGTGTGTTAACCTTCCCTGGAAAATTCACACACAGACTGAAGCAGGGATGAATCAGATGCTGAAGCTGACCAGCTTACAAAACAGCATGTGGAAGTAAACTAGCATTAGAATATATGGACAGGGTGGGTC
Organism: Phainopepla nitens; assembly: GCA_013400175.1. Classification (NCBI taxonomy): domain Eukaryota; kingdom Metazoa; phylum Chordata; class Aves; order Passeriformes; family Bombycillidae; genus Phainopepla; species Phainopepla nitens. The sequence goes on along the minus strand of VXBQ01009855.1, from coordinate 213,695 downwards.
AGACAGCTGAGCCTGTGAACCACTTCAGCTTATTCCAGTTCACGAGTGAAAGCTCCAAGGTAGTGACTTCCACCTTTCTTTTGTGGAGAGGCTGAAACATCACTTGCTGTTAGTAGCACATTTTTCCACTTTTTGAATGCTTAATGTGCTTTCAATTTGGAAATGAAAAAAAAAAAATCTGTAAGCTGTGAGTTGTGTAGGCAGCACAAAACATTGCTGTTCTTCCCAAACAATATTTCTTTTTCTTTCTTTTTGAATTCCCAGAACTGCAGAGTTATGTGATTCGTATATAAAAAGTACACCGTTGTTGATACACCGTGGCCTTGAAGATGCACTACTCAATGAGAAGAAATTCAGGAATCTAGTTGTTTTGCATGTGTGGCAAAAGTGCTTTTGATATAAATGACATAATTTTATAGTCACAGCAGCTGTAGCAAGGAACATGTGTGTTTGCCCACATGTGATCTTTATTTTCTTTTGTTATGGTGTATATGGGATGGTCGAGGGTGAGAATATAAAAAGCACTATTTGCCCAGTACAGAGTCTCCCTGCAGTAATCCTTAGTGGTATTATTTTCAAAAACTATCATTAGTCACTGCTTTGATAATGGGCCTGCCGAGCCCAGAGATTGCAATACCATTTAGACTATTGTTTTCTTTATTTGTGTGCATGGACAAAGTATGGTTTATGTGTATGATACAAGCAGGAAGTAGAGATTGTACAAATACATCTTTCCTGACATTCAGCAAATTTTTATAAAAAAAAAAGAAATAAAAAATTACACACCAAGTTGCATAAGTACAAAGTTTACTCCCAGCTCTCCTGAAATTATTAACAGAGATCTAATTCCGTGAGACATTAGTATTCCTCTCTGTGGACAGTAGTCATCTGTGCTCTGATGGCTGATATTTTTGTCCAGTGAGAGGGTTCTCTGTGCCTCCTCTGTATCTTTTGATGAGAAACTGCTCAGCTGTTAGAGCCTAATTCAGCACTGGAATTACAGAGCACAGGAGCTGGTAATCTTAATGCTGAATGTGGTTCTTGTGCGTGTTCATGTTGTGCAGTGTGTGGAATTGGAAGCAATTTCAGGCTTTCTTAACTCAGTGACTTTGTGAAAGTCGTGGATGCTTCATAAAAATAGGAGTTGTCCTATTTAGTATATTTTTGACAGAGTTTAAAATCTTGTTTTCTTGAATAGAAAAGAGCTATATCATTTCTGGCCCAGGTTTGTGTTGCTGCCATTACATCCCAAATACATAAAATAAAAAGTAGGAGGAGCTGATGAGAAGTGAGGAAGCTCAGTTTCTGTATATATCTAATGATATGGTTAAAAATCAGTTTACTAGGACTTGCACATTCCATGAGATTCTGCTATGTTTTACAGCTGTTTTGAGAGTTGTTCCAATATAGTTGGCTGCTCTTGGACTTTGTGTATGCTTTGTAGAAATCTTGACACCGTTTCCTGTTTGTACTAAGGTACTGTGTTTCAAAGGCACACACGGTTTTCTCCTTCTAACAATTTAAAACTTGGTTTGGAAAGCTGTTGCCAAACAGTCATGTAATAAAGTCCATGTTTTTAAAGATCCTGAGTAATCTGGCACTTCTCAGAGTTGAATGTTACAAAACCAAGGTTCACATCCATGGTGTGGGTGCATGTTGCAGGGATCTGGGTCTCTGCACATTGAGCTCCGAGTCGCATTAAGAATTCAACAAAGCAAAATTGAGGTGTCTGATTTTACAGTAGGTGCTGTCATAATCGTCCCTCTTGCCAAGGCTGCAGGATTGAGCCATTTAAAGCAAGCCATGGGCCAGTGCTCACTGGGATCAGTGGAACTGGACGTAGGCAAGAGGGTCACCTATGTGATAAAATACGGGAGAAGCACGTATGGCTCACACTTACTGTCCTGCTTTGCCAGTGGGAGTATTCACGTAAGGTTTGAGCTCTTATATATGAACCTTTTGGTGCAGGTTTTTCCATAATCTCAGTGATACCTAATGAGAGATGGGAGATAGTTCTCCATTACAATTCAGTACAAAAATTTTTCTAATTTAGTACTGTGCAGTGCTCCCTGTTTAAAACTAGTGATTCCCTCTGGCAAATTGAAAGTCTTAGCAGCAGAGGAATAAAAAGCCAAATCAGCTGGAATTCTGTTGAGGTATTTTGCCTTATAAAAACAATTACGTATAATAGCTTTATGTTAATTTCTGTAAAGCAAACTGCAGCAGAACCCCGCTGTGTCACCGTGGGATCAGGCCGAGCTGTTCCTAGGAATTGTCAAAGCATGAGGAGCTCAGTGGCTGTCTATGGGCTGCAGAATCGTGGCCCCAGAAGTGGGAGAAACCCACCATCCTGTTGTGTTAAGGGCTGGATTTATTGTAGGTTGGAATTTAAAAAGTGAGAGTTTAAAAAGTCATTGGTACACCCAGCCAGCCCTTTCCCACCAGTAATTTAAACCAAAGTTGTTCATAACTGTATGCTTTCATTTGTGTGTGTACATATGTGTGTATATATAAATATATAGACATTTTAAATATCTATAGATCTATAGTCTTTACCCAAGAAATTGTTTTTATTTATGAAACATGATTTTGTAAATATTGTGCTAATATACTTAAAAAATAAAGTCATTTTAAGTTGTTTTTGCGGGAGATTTTCTTCTTGTTAGCACATTGAACTTCTGTTGCTGCTTCCATAAATTCATAGTCATAGCTGCTCTTCTCCCTGTCTTTATGTATTACTGGATCTGCAGGAATGTTCTCAGTGTTACATAGGCTGCTGCAGATGATTTTGGGTGAGTTTCTCCTTAAAAAGGTCATCCAGATGGTGAAGAAGTGTGTAGGCTGCCTTGTAATAACCTCAACTGTGCTCTCCAACATCAGTCATCAAATGTTGTCGCCCGAGTGTGCTGTGGGAGGAAATGAGGAGTAACAAGCTGCTGCTGCCACTGTAACTTCAGAAACAGCAGAGCAGCTCCTCAGCCCAGCCCTTCTTTGCAGCCCTGGAACGGTATTTCTGTGAGAAGAGGATCCCTTGTGTTACTGCTAAAGCACTGCTGGATAAGTTCTGGATTTCTTGAAGTTGTCTTTAATGTTTGGATTACTGCGGAGAGGGGAGCTGCAAGTCCTGCCTGGTAGGCTTCCACTCACACATCTTCAGTGGAGCTGAGCTGATGGGAACAGTGGAAATTATTGGCAACTCCCATGTTTGTTCAAGGTGACTTTAAATGTGGCTGTGTGTCTCTTCAGAAATGTTTCGTGACTTCCCTAGCCACGCACTTTAAAGGAGCCATGAACCACAATTTGAGCTATTTAAACAGAATTTTAACAGTTTTAGAACTTTCTGTGCAGGGACCCAACTGCAGGGTGAACTGCAAGCACAGGAAAACTGCATGCTTGAACTTTGGGGTGAGAGACATGGTGCTAATCTATGTGATTGGAGAATATCTCAACACAGTACCAGCAGCAATGCCCAGTACCTGTGACCTAGACTGCTTCAGTCAGTTCAACTAGGGAAACCAAGCCAAACCTGAACTTCCAGTCCAGAAGCCTTCTGAAAGTGCTTGATCAGAGCTCCATCATTCAGCAGTTGCCACCAAGCTACCTGCCTAAGAGTAGAAGTAGACAGCCTCTGGTTCATTCCACTTCACAGAAGAATTTATATTTCTTTCCTATGGAAAATAGTTTTTTTGTGCTCTGTGCCTTTGTCATAGATGCAGCCAGTACTGTCTTGGACTTCAGTACCTCTTGCTTCCTGTATCCTGGAGGACTCTTGTAAAGCTTTCACGATGAAAAAGTGTGAGCTGGACTTCTTCTGGTTTCCTTGTTGGTTCTGTGCCCGCGGCAGAAGCGTGGCAGGGGTAGGGCATGGCCTGGGAGGCATACCCCAAACCCTTCCCACTGCAGCTGGAAAAGGGAAGAGGGCAAGGAGTACTCATAAAGTACGAGAAAAGGGCAGAACCAGACTATTTTTCAATGGAGTGATGAACTGCCAGGAAACTTTAATACACAAATGTAAATAGCACGGAGACAAGGATCATCTGCTTTGGGGGAGGAAAGCTGCAGTGTTGAAACAAGTCTTGGTGTCCTTCTGTTCTTTTGCTTGCTTGTTTTTAAAGACTAAAGAAAGGAGGTGTTTGAAATTATTGGGCTGGAGAGTGGGTGCTGTGAAGGGAAGAGAGACTCTGCCATGAATACAAGTTTGGTGGGAGAACTAAAGAGCACAGGAACTGCAAGTTTGCCAGAAGAGTGTGAACAGTTTCTCCTGACATCACTAAAATTGGTACTTTTGGACCCTCCAGAGTTATGGAACTATTTCTATTTCTTCACTGAAAGAGTTGTCAAGCATTGCAGCAGACTCCCCAGGGAAGTGGTGGAGTCACTGGACGTGGCACTCAGCGATACAGTTTTGTTGGCAGGGTGGTGGTCAGTTAAAAGCTGGTCTTGATGCTCTTGGGGATCTTTTCTGATATTAATAATTCCATGATTCTGTACAGTGCTGCTGTCTGCATGTGACCAGGCAGCTGAGCACATGGAAGTCCTTGAGGATGTGCAGTTGTCACATGAAGTCAGACTCAACCTCCACACCTCAGTGATGTCCCCTGGGCACAGCAACTGCTTGGTGCCGAGTAAGGTCTGGCACACCTTCATCTGCAATTGAAGTACTGAATTTTACTGTCACTCACAATTTATGTACCTGCAGATAGTGAAAGATTTTGAAACTGCTCCAGTAATTAGTCTGCTCCCTTTCCTACCCCATCCCACACCCCCTCAGCCTTTCTTTTAAGGCTGTACAATAGGTGGGTGCAGGTTAAACTTGGAATGGTTACCAGACCTTTCCAAGATGAAGGTGACAACATTTTTGAGAACTTGGCTTGAAGGTACTTTGTATTTGGTTGCGTTCATTTAAGTTTCTCTTTTTGCCTTCCAGAAGTGCTGCAGGAATTGCTTTTAGAGCAAGAACATTTCGTTGTATTTTGGGCAGTTGGGTGTTTTTTTTGTTTTGTTTTGGTTTTTGGTTTTTTGGGGTTTTTTTTCTGTGTAAGAAAGCAGTATTCTTTAATAAACTAGATACATGGGAAAGAGGAAAAAAACCCCAAAACAACAAATCAATGAAAATTCACTGTGCTGTTAACCAGAAGGTTCATCCAAGGACAAACGGAAGTTCAGACAGCAGTGAGGAGAAAAGAGATCTTTAAAATCTATTTATTGCCATTAATTTCATCTAAATTTGAGCATAGTTGGATAAGATAGTTTCACTGAAGAAAAAAGCTATCAGGGTTCTCTGACATTTTGTACTAGTTCAGCTCAGTGAAAAAGAAAATTCACCTGTTGCAGTGGAATTAAAGGCACTGTGCTGTGTGCAGAGCTCTGCATGTATGGGAGTTAGCCTAGGTAGGACTTGGAAGCTTTGATTTGTCCCACATCAGGAAACACTGAGAATTTAAGGATTGTAATAAAACTATATAAATCATAATTAGAGGAGCCCAGCATGGAAATAGATTCCTGTGTATCCTGCACTGTTACTACAAAAAAGGTTTTCAGAAACAATCCCTCTGTAGCTGGAGTTACAGTTAAGAATGAAAACACTGCTGCACCAGGCTTTGATAGAGCCAGGCACTCACTGTTCTAGGAAGTTTGTGAGGTTTTGGCTGGCACAGATAAACAGGTACCACTGTAGAAACCTAAAATGTTCTCCCTTAGCTGGTCTGGAGGTAGGAAAAGAGTTAGTTATTTTTGATAGACTGAGGAAGCTGAGAACTACAGTGATGTTATTTAATAACGTGACAACGTAAAGAAATGTTGGTTAAAGAGGTGGTGAGGGCAAGAATGGCAATCGATTTTTCTTTACAGTAGCCCTTACTTGCCCTGTCCTCTGATGCTGTGGCCACTGGAGAACCTCATCCCAGCAGAAGATTGGGTAGGGGGCACTGGGGCCCTGCTGCCTTTGCCTCCTGTTGGACCCTGGGTGCCTCCTTCCCTGCTCCCACAGCGGCAGCGCCACCGCTCCTCCCAGGACGCGGGGAGAGGGGGACATACAGCCCCTCTCTGCCTGCAGCAGGGGGGAAAGAAGCTTCCACAAAGAGGATGAGTGGGCATGGATGCTCAGGAGAGCCTTGGAGCAGGGTATTAGATGTGGCATGCTACTGCCCTTACAGCTCTGTTTATTTAACAAAGGCAATGCCCTGATACTCCCTGTTAGGTTTTCCTTCATGGTGCCCTTTTTTCCTCAGACCAGTTCTCTGGGAATGATATAAACCAAATAGTAGTGGGCAGTTGGGGGATAAAATCACCATATCCTGAAGTTACCATGAGGTAGCCGTTGGCATTTGCAGTGGCAGTACACCAGAACACCAAAGCATAAACAGCTTTAAATGTCTTACTGAACAGGAAGCTGGTTACAGCATCAATGAAGAAGTACAAGTAACATGGAATAAAATACATGGGATAAATCATGACTCTGGCAGTCCCTGGGAAGGTGACAGAGGAGAAGGTGGTTCCTGTCCCCCCAGGCCAGCTAAAGGAGATACATATATTTCATTGGTGGTAGTGTGAGCTCTTGACATGCTCTGCACATGAATTAATAGCACAGTGCATGTCAGAGACAGGGAGGGAAAAGATGCTAAAACAAAACAGCACAAGAGGAAAGCTCTGTGCTGAAAGGTACAGTCACTACTTGTTTATTTATCCACCACAGAAAACAGCCCATTCACATGTGCACTTGGTGAGGGACTGGTCCATGCCCTGGGCCTGCTTCTCATCCAGATGACAGCCTTGGGCTGGGAAATCTGAACAAAACAACCTCAGTGCATAGAAGGAGATGCCAGGCCAAGGGCTGAGAAGTGAGAAAGAAGAGAAAGTGCTGGGAGTTCACAAGGCTTTGTGGAAAAGAGCAGGGACTGGCAAAAGGGAGGGGGAAGGAGAGGCTCCAGCATTTTCTCCATGCCAAACTGGTTGTGGGAGGGTCACAGCAGCAGCTGTAGTTGGTACAGTTCACCAAACTGTGGGCAAGGCCTTCCCTTGGCTTAATGCTGCTCCAACACCTTTAACTTCCCCCACACTGTTCCAGCAAGACACCTTTCTGTCAAAGATGAGAGAAATCTGTCTTACTTTGATTCTTAACCCCTGTTGTATGCCATCTCCAGTTCAACTCAGGTTGATTTCGGCCTTCCTGAAGAGGAGAAGCGAGACCAGGTTTTTTGTTGAGTTGCTTCTTAGCACAAATACCTCCACTGGGAAAATGTCCCCCTTCTCCCAGGGAGGGACAGCACAAGTGAGGCAGGGCCCATTGCAAGGCTTGTGTTTCACTTGAATCCTATGGAACTGGAGAGGTGTTAAACCCACAGGACAAAAGGGGAGTGTCCAAACTGCAAGCTCTGAAAACATTGCCCTAGGATAGTCATACAAGTTTGAAGACCTGTGAACCTTTTGCTGGAATAGTTCCTAAAGGGACCTACTTTCTGGATTTATAGGTAACTTTGCCAGCCCAGTCAGTCTGTGGCTAAATTTTATTTTTTAGTAAAGCAAATGTACATGCATTTGCTATTGTAAACATGTTTTCAACATAACACTCCTCAACATGGTGATCTCATGGGTCTGAAAAGAAATCCAGTGAAAGAGTAGGTTTCTCTTTGCCAAGGCAAAGATTTTTAAAACCATCCATGTAGGTGACAGTCATGTCTCATTGGACTCCAAGCATCCCTAGGTGCCAAAGAGGAACTGATGACACTTGAAAGTCCTTGAGATCTGCATCTTCTAGTATCTGGATGTCCTGGAGAGAACACTGATGCTCTGAGACCACCTCTTACTGTCTGGATTCTTGAAGATGTTCTGGTGACCCCAAAGGAAGCAGAACCCAGTTTTGCCAGCAAAGGGCTAAAGATGAGAGGAGGGCTGAGTGTTGTCATTGCAGTGGCACAAGGGGCATGTGGAGGGTGCCAGGGAGCAGAGCTCCACATCCTTCATCTTATTCATAGCTCTGCACGCCAGCCACAACAGGGGTCTTAAAGTACAGTAATGGCTTCCTAATGCAGTAAAAAGTGGCTTTTTGCTAGAGCACTAAGGACTTCTCCTTTATATAAGTACTGGACCATGCTTCCCTTGGCTGATTATACCAAAGTGGCCGCCTTTCAACTCTGGTGTGTGATCAGGTCACCCAAAATAAATAACAAAGACCAGTGGGAGGGGTGGGGAAGACAACTGCTTTGAAGGTACTGCCACTGGGTCATGTGGGTGGCTCAAGGCCAGTGTTCATTCCAGGCTTCTCAGTCCAACAGAACACCTGGCAAAAAGGCAGTCCCTCTTCCCGGTTGTCATTAATCATTAGTAGATTTCTCTGCATTCTAGCCTAAAATAGCTATTTTGGGGTGAGGAGGATCCCCACTTCCCTTGGGTGCCCCGGCACACAATCATGAGCCTTCAAAGGGTGGCTGGTGGATCAGATTTCTGGCTTAGGTTTTGTCCTATCACTTCTAACCCTCACCCAGAGCCAAGCTGGCTGCATTCTGCAAGGTGCAGCCTCTGAAACACCAGTTCAAGCACCCAGCACAAATTCCAAGACAGCACAAATGCAAGGTTTTCTAGGGGTCTGATTCAGTAGCAGGCTGGCCTCTGTTAGCATCACAGGAGTGAACCGAAACTGCTCAGAAAGACCTAGCCTGTGCCAATAGAAGCATGATGTTATTTACACTTTAGTGTAAAGGCAAATAAAAATAAAGAAAAGAATCCCACAACTGCCCCGAATGCAAGATGTTTGACAGCTTGACAAGAAATGTAGGTAAGAAATGTAGACTGTAGTCCCTTCCAGAGGCATAGTCCCACACACGTTGTGATTTTGGAACAAGTTAGTACTTTTAAGCCTGAAGTGAATTGTGGAGACAGAGAGAGAGAAAGTTACAAGTCACATGGAAGAAAAGGGGATGTGCCAGTGGTGGCTCCAGGCCACAGCTGGGCTTTTGGAGCTGTGACTTTGTTTCAGGGCATCTAGGGGAGCCCAGGATAAAAATGATCCTAAGTCTGGGAGAACATGGCCTTGGAGGAAGGACTGGAACTAACAGGTTAATTAAAAAAAGAAAAAAAAAATCTGTGACAGGGCATGACAACATGAGGAATTAAAGGTGCAAGAACCACTTCCCCAGACCTGCAGCAGAGCAGACAAAAAGCTGACTCTGCATAGGGATGGAGAGACAGACCAGACACTTATAAAGCTCCTTTTGCCATTGCTCACGTTAATGCTTTAACAACTCAAAAAGAGCAACCAAGGTAAAATTTGCCACCATGGCAGTTCCTTCACATCACCTGCACAGGGAGCTGCTGCCATGAGCACTGCTGGGAGCACACAGCGATGGACCAGAGCAGTAGGGTGGGAGGGACTGAAACTCCTCACACAACAGGTAGGCACAGCAGAAGGGCCCCCCACACATGCACACCTCTGGGGACACAGGGGCCGGGGCTGATGCAACTCTCCATTTTGCAGTGCCACACTGCAACCCCACGGCTTTACCTCAGCCCGCAGGAGGTCAGAGACATCTGTAAAAACAGTAAGCAGACTGCCAGGATGGATGTTGCTGTTCTGGGAGCTAGACTGCAGGGAAAAACCTCCTGTCAAGATAGGACAGACATGACTACAGGTGGGGAAGTGTCATGGTTGCCCACAACCATAAATTACATATGTCACAGCATATGTTATAGTCGAGATGGACAAAACACTGCTTAGAGTGAGCTTCTGCTCCAGCCTTCTGATTTCTAACACAGTTTAGAGGAGTAAACTTTCCCTGGACAGCACTACACAGCCTTCTGGTTTCTTCTTCCTTCTGCCCACCCTGCTGACTCCTTTTTGTCTCTCACCCAGCTGCCTGACCACATCTGTCCCCTGTACAGCAGCTCACCTTCTCTGTCCCTTGGCTGGCCGCCTGACCCTTCCTCCTCTCAGCACAACCAGCAGACTCCAACTAACTCTGGGGCAGCCAACCCCTCTTTTATACCTCTCATCCTTATTGGACACAGCTGTGGCTGGTTAAGGGTAAAACTGCTTCTACTCTTTGTGGTTGGTATAGTGCCTACAGGGAAGTGTGTGAGTAAGACAGTGACAGTCTGAAATGAAGATTCATGGAAAGGGGAAAAAAACCCAAATCCCTTGTTTGATTCCTGGGATTTCCCTTGTGATTTCTGGGATGGGCAAGCTGTGCTTTTGGCTGGAAGAAGACTGGGGACTTGAGGACCCATGCATGAGGCCAGATAAGGTTCTGTCTGGGTCATGAGAGATCATGGTGACAGTGGTTTGTGGCTTCTTTACTTGGGTACAGCCTGCAATTCACAACAACGCTGTTGTTTCCTGGGAGGCTCTGAAATTCTGTGTATGTCCTATGCCAAAAAGACTGGCAGCCATCCTGTGAGGAGGAGGATGGTCAGCATTACGTTTTAATGACCAGTCCATGCATCTGGGAGAGCAGAGCTCATCTTGCCTCTGGAGGCTGTTTGTCTTCAATGCTCCTCAAACTGGCATGAATTCTCTTAATGCAGAGGACTGTATCTACTAAAATAAAGCTGGAGAGAGCAATTGGGGAAAAATGTCATCATTATTCATAAAGACCCATTAAAAACTGTCTTTAGTGGTTTAATTCTCCCTTTGTGAGTGTGGTTGGTTGTTTTGATTCAGATGGTATCTGCATCAGAGTGAATAATTTGAACAGAAGCTATGAGCTTTTGAAATACCACCATTTCCTTAGGGAAGCAGAAAAACAGAGCCAAAATTTAAATCCAGATGATTAAAATAAGCAGTTTAAAAACACTTGCTTAAAAGTTCTCCTTTATTTTAACTTATTAAAGCAAAAAATGCTGAGTAATAAATCAATCCCTGATGTGTCCCACACCTCATCTTGCACATAGGCACTACCAATTTGGTGCTAGACTGGAGAAGTGATCCAGATAAACCTTTTTAATTTTTAAATGGGACATGTGAGTGCTTTTTTTCCCCTCCATGTTTCCTAGATAGGCTTTGCACCACGCTGTGTCATTTTTCTTAAATGGCAAACCACGGTTCTTTTACAGCTGGCTTGTAGCAGGGAGAGTATTTTGTCTGAGTCACCAGAGCCATCTGGTCCAGGCAAATATTTTAGTGAATGATCTCTCTTTCTTACTTAGACTGCTTTTATTCTTCTGTTTACATGAAGACAAAGGCAGGGTGCTCTCTCACTGACTCGCTCACCCTCCCTCCATGAGCTGGCATTAAACCCTGGCCTCACCCAGCTTCAGCACCACCAAACATTACATCTGTGGACAGATTTTCAAGCTGTGTTTGAACTACGAATTAAAGTTTTAAAAGAATTTTTTTTTTTTTTTTTTTTTTTTGCTTCCTGGGCATGTGCAAACAACTCTCTTCAGTTCCCTGCAGACTGCTCAGGGTGTAAATACAGCATATGGGCTGGGGGCTCCTGAAAACACTGACCTGTGTGTACTTCCTGCAGCACCTGGATATCACTCCAGGTTCACAACTAGTGTTCCCTTGAAACAGCAAGTTCCTTCCCTCATTGCAAGAGGGTTTGGGTGGCTTCAGCTTTATCTCCTTCCCTTGGCTCTCAAATGATGTTTGCTGGTGCTGGTTTGTGGTGGTGTTAGACACTGGCTCTTCACCATCAGCCCTGCCATTCTCACACAGCAAATACTTGATGTGATATAAACGTTTGACCTGATAAAAACCTTCCACAGAGGCAGCATAAGAAAACCCCGCACAATTAGTTAGAAATAACATTTCTTCTGAACAGCAATAGACCAACTGCTCCAGAGACTGCTGCACTTATTGAGTTAGCAGTGCTGGAGACCCCACGTGTGCTAATGCTGTGTGGATGCAGCAGCAAAGAGAGCCCAGGCTTGCAGCTGAAGAGCCCACAGTGACACGGTCCCACTGCTGCTGGTTTTGCTCAGCCCTTGTGACCTGAGCACACAGACCCAGCCAGGAGCCTCTCTCCCTGCTGGCACACCAGCCACCAGACCCCAGCTCACGGGGATGGCAGGGCCCTGGGAAGGGGCCAGAGAAAATGCTGCTTTTGTTTCCATGGGCTGGTGTCTGCCCTCAGTTTTACCACTGCTCAAAGCCAGCTTCGCACACAGGGCTTTGGCTTCCCCTTTCTGCAGCACAGCCTGCACTTAGAAACTGAGATGTGTGCATGTGTGCACCTGCTGAGGGGTGGGAAGGACATTCACCTGTGCTTGCACTCCTTTGCACCCACGGATGACTGGCACTGCTCTGGTGGCCCAGTGGCCCTCCCAGACAGGCCCTGAGCCCAGGCTGGCTCTCCCTGAGGTCCCTCTCCCTCCCCCTCAGCCAGCAAGACAAGTGACAAGGTCAGACATGGGTGATTTTTCAAATTACTCATTAGCAATTTCCTTCAATGGACTAAAACAAGACAGCTGAGTCACTGTCTCTGTATGGAGGTTTCAGGGGTTTTGCACACCAGTGGGTGTAGTCTGTCTGTCTGTCCCCAAGCATATGCACAGAAGGTCCTTGGCAGATGCAAGGCTGGAAGATGCCCAAAGGAGAATCCTGTATGTTCTCCTCAGAGCTGGCTTGTGTTTGGTGCGTGTCCAGCCTGGAGCTGCCAGATCATTACATGCCAGAAAAAAAATTAATGCACATGCACCACCATCCCCCTGCCAGGGGGAACCAGCATGAGCCAAAGTATTACTGAGTGCACCAGTTTTGCAGCAAATCTGAAACAATTTGGTGGTTGCAAGGGATCCCTTGGGTTTGAATGGGATTTTCCCCCCCCTACTGGGTGTTTTGGACCAGGTCTGCCTATGATGTAACCTGAATAATATCTGGTGTGGACATCAGGATAGAGCTTGTTGTGGCTTAGCTTGCAATAGCACCCAGTCAGTGTAAACTGTGGGTACAGGCAGCTCTCACACCACAACAGGAGTGTACTCACACAAGTATGTACACTGCTACATGAAAAGCATCACTGGCTTCCCTGGGTCTGCAGGAGACTGGTAACCTATGGGCACAGAATTTGGGAACCACTGAATTTCCTAAATAACTGAAGATTAAGAGAAAGCTTTGGATTGGGCTGTGTTAGTTTTCATGATTCTGCACTGATTTTTTTTTTTCTGGAAGTTGCTCAGCAGCATTTCCCTCTCCCAGCAACACCAGGGTGCCTCCAGGAGCATCACACCTGATTGTTTGATGCTGCTCTCTGAAGCACGACTCCCTAAATCTTGTCTGCAGTGTCAAAAAGTGGTGAAACTGCATCCCTTTCCAGGGTTTTCATTACATCTGAAGTCTGAGTCTCGGAGCTTGGGTTCTTTATGCTGCACACACACTTCAAGCGTTTCACCTGGCAGAAGCTCCGCTTGCACCACCAGTTCCTCCATGCTGTAAATATTTGCACTGCCACCAAATGCTGTAGCTGAACTCTGCCCATATCAGCAAGCCAAAATCTTTTCCTGTTCAGGCAGGGGTTCAGCCTGGATCACCTCACTGGCTGAAACAAGTCTGGGGAATAGGGATGAGGGTGAGGTAAACTGGTTCACATGAATATAAGCTGTGCCAGTTTAACAACTCTTGAGTGCTTGAGCAACATTGGTGAGAAATATCCAGCATCTCCCCAGACTTATGGCAATTTAAACTGACTCTGATAAAGGTTGGATGAGCCAGGTGGGAAGGGTGTGTCATTGTCCCCCTCCCTCCAGTGCTCTGGGTAATGGGAGGTGGTTTACAGCTGGTGGGTAGTTATAAAAAGGAAAAATAAAAGAAAAAGCTGCCTCAAAATCAGACACATTTTGGGAACACGCTTTGTTTGGCAAAGGGAAGCCATTGGAGGTGCTCCTAAAGTCAAACATTTTGGGGAGTGAGAGCCTTCTGCAGGGACAGAGCCTGGATCTGGGTTAAACCTCTGCAATTAGATACATCTTCAGGCAGGCAGTAACAAAGCATGGAAAGGGTAAAATAATAAAAAATTAGCAATAATTAGTTAATTGGGGTTATACCTTTCAGTGACGCAGTTATGTGAGTTAAATCCTGTTGGATTTCGTTTTGTTAGACCATGAATATACTCCCTGCTCCAGGTAGCGGATGTGGTTCCTTGAATTAAACTTGCACAGCACAGAAAAGCAGGAGAGCTTTCCAGAAAAGTACTCACAGACCCCTTTTCGACCTGACCTGGGAGAAAATTGTGGGGCCAAGAGCACAGGCCAGGCAGCAGGGGAAAGGAAGCAGCATTGTCCTTCATCCTAAGTGGCTCAGTCAGGAGATAAGTCCTGCTCTACAAGATGCCAAACCTTGCCAGTGCTCACACAGACACCTGGAAAATAGGGATAAGGCTTGGAGCAGGGGCTGGCAGGAGGAGGGGAGGTGGCAGCACCCTGCAGGGGTGGGGATTCACACCCACTGCAGCTCTGCAGTCCCAGCTTTGAAGGCATAAACCTTCCATCAGGATTACTGCACTCCCCCCAGGGATTTTTTCCCTTTTCCCCTTCCCTGTTTTTTTTCCACTCAGGCAGACACCTCCACTGTGCTGCAGGGGATCTTCCCCTCTCTCCAGGTTTAATCTTCTTCATCACTGGTGTTTTCCCAGAGCTGCTGTACCCAGCCCTGGTGCTTTTGGAAGAAGAAATCAAAGCACATTGGAAATGGGTGGCAGCCCAGGCTGCGAGCCCTGGGGGGCTGGCTTCAGCCTTTGCATCCCTGTGCTCTGCATGCTTCCCCTTAAGGAAAACACTGAGATTTTTCAAATATTTCAGAAGGATTAGCAGGTCCAACTCCTATTAGAATCAACAGGAACTAGACATGCAGCCAGCTGGGGAAAGAAGAAAAGGAAAAGGACATTAAACACCCAGCTAAAGCTGTAGTGATGAATCAACCATACTCCAGCCCCCAAAGGATGAATCAAGTATATCACTAATCCACACTTTTCAGACAAATAAAATTTGCCTTAAAAGTCTATGAGCTATGAATACACTGGGGTTTTTTTTCAGTAACATGCAAAGCAAGGGAATCGTTCTATTACACATAAATACATAGGAATATTTTCTGTTGGCCTTTAAAGGACCTGCTTGTAAAAAGATCTTTTCTGACTCTCATTTATTTATACCAGTGATGGGGAGATAAGAAAGAAGAGGCTAGGCCAGGCCAATTCCATGTGGTGAAACTCCACTGAGTACAAGTGCATTTAGGGTAGGGCAGTGGAAGCATCCCTCCCAGGAAGAACAGGAGTAAGAAATGCCTGGTAGATTACATCCCCCCGAGGGTTGCCTGGTGTGCTGCCTTCTGCCACGTGGCTGGGGCTTTTCCATCAATCCTGCCATCTCCTTTATGGTGCCTGTTGAAAAGACCCCACAGCTAATGAAGGACCAGCAGCTCACTGTTGGACAATGAGACATGCAGGCCATAAATCCAGGGCCGGATTTCTGTCACTCTGCATTCACACAGAGGTGCTCCAGATCCCTGGCAAAGGGATTCGTGAGCTCTGGGTTGAAGGCAGCTCTGTCTTCCCGTGCAAAGCACACATTTCTGAGTGGATGGTGGAGATGTGGTGTGTGCCAAAACTGGCCTCTGAGCCACAGGGACACCAGGAGAGACGACAGGAGAGATGAGCACCAGCGTGCTGTTGCCACCCTGTCATGCCACCATGACTTGCTTAGATGTCCTGAGAGGTTAGCACAGTTAAATCTCATTGACTGAAAGGATTATAAGCACAGTAAGACACTGCAGAGCTCCCCATCCCTCCTGCTGCACACAGCTGCTGGAGATCCTGGGAGAAAAACTTCTTTCCCAGGCTGCTTCTAGATTTCCCTTCCAAGGGAAGGCTAGCACTGAGGGTATTTGCATTTGGTTTTCCTTTCCCCAACTCTATCTGAATAAAGAAGAAGTGCTGAAAGTTTGCAGGCAAATTTCCTCTCACATGGTATTTTAAATCTCATGGTGTACCATCAGAACAAGCTATGTACCAACCATTTATAGCATAGAAAGCTCAAGAAAGTGCAAGTGAGAGAGACACATCAGTGACAAAACCTCTTCTAGTTAGCTAGGGAGAAATTAGGACCAGAAAAGGTGGAGCACTTCGGTTAAGATTTTACATCTACAAGCACCACTGACACTGAGGGTTCCTCTCTGTGCCTTGCAGTATCAGGCTTCTAATTAATTTAATTGTCCTTATGATGAGCAATTAAGTGCCAGCCCAAGTGTGTCCTCAAATTTATTTAAATGAAGAGGAAGTTGATGATACACAATAAGGGGGAGGAGGAGGATGATCATTCCTGCCCCAAATGGCTCATGGTGCCCAGCTTTATTTATTTATTTATTTATTTTTTGACACAGATTCGAAGCCCCAAGAATTGCAGGCTGCAACGGTGCCCATTTTTTGCCCTAAACCAGTTGGTTTAATTGAAGGACCGCTCCATAACCCTGCCAGTCACATGTCCTAAGACTGCTGAGCTGACAACCAACACTATTTCCTGAATCCACAGGGTTGGGCCAGCCTGGTGGGTCATCCCCAGGCGCTTTCACCCCAGCTAAGAAGCTCCTCACAGCCATTTGTCAGACTTCAATCAGCTTGAGTGCATTTCTTAGTTCTCTGGGGTGCTAGACCTTGGCTTTGGCAAGCTGGCTCAAACTGTTCACCAAACGGTGCAACAGAGGACAGAAATGCTCCAGCCTGAGGCTGAAGATGCAGGGTCCACCAAACCACAGCTCTGCAGGAGCACACCCAAGCCCTCCCTCCACAAACCTGGGAGCACCTGCTGCCCAGGGCTTCTTCTGAGGAAACCAGGCCCAGCACAAACACAAGGTTCATTTTGGTTGTACAAACAGTCCCTGTTTGCCAGCTGGACTAATATGGAGGGGAAGGCATTTACCTCCCCAAGGACCTGCAGCAGCCTTTCTTTTTGCACATCTCATTTGTGCTGGCAAGAAAGCCTCTGAGGATCCAATTTGCCCTATGGGGGAAAAAAAAACAACACTCAAACTGTCAATCATAAATATATCCTAATAAGCAATTTTAAAAAGGAAAAAATATACAATATAGACACATGCTTATAAAATATGCTTCATAATTGAGACTTCTCCACTGCTCATTAGTTGCTGAATATAGATGTTGTGGGCTGCTGTACCCACTCAGAGCCACCAGCTTTGCTGCTGCCTACTTCACCAACTGATTTCTCCAGGTGGGATGTGCAAATAAGGCCAATTCCTGGCACGGACATCTGAGGACACAAGAAGATTATTTAAGGGGGGGTCAAGGTCCAAGGGAGAAGCTCCACTGCTTAGAAATGGGAGTGATCTTTTTCCCTTGTCATGCAGCAAGCACAGCAAGATGAAGCCAGGCATTTCCTGGATGCAAGTCTCTGGTTCATCTTCTCAGTTGATGCCAAAAAAAAAAAAAAAAAAAAAATTAAAACCCCCTAGATACTTATATTGACACACAAAACTCCCCACGTTTTTCTTTTTCTTCCCAGTAGGAGAAGTGTAGATGGTAAGGGACCAAACTGGAGGTTTGTACTTTTCAAGGGGTCATGTGCAGCAGCTTGTGCCTGTCCCCTCTCTCCAAGAAATCCAGTTTGTGGTGCAGGGACCAGAGGGGCACAGGTAGGAGCTTGATTAGGGCTGCACAAATGCAAAACTGTAAAAATACTGCAGTGTTCGCAACTGCATCAGTACTCAGGGAACAATTCCATTACTTTAAATTACTAGTAAGGATGGACTAAGGTGTACTTCTATGTAGCATGCACACATTCAGCCATGCAAAAAGCAGCAAAATATGTGAAGGTCAGAACTGAAATAAAAGAAAAAATTCTGTTTTGACTTACAAATGAAAGGTTTTTACTGTTTTCAGGGAAGTTTTTCTGCACAGGCAGTGCCACCATTTTGACTTCTGCTTCAGGGTAGACTGGGGCAAAACAAACACCAGAAAATGATGCTGACTGATAAAGGCTGAGTTTTCTGGCAGCCTCATTTCCCCAGATGCCAAAGCTGTTTGTTCCTTAGGATCTCCAGTGGGAGGTGGGCTTACTCTGCTCCCCCTGTCCCCTAAGCCGTTGCACAGGAGTGGGGCCATGCACCCACATCCTGGCTCCTGGAGAAGAGCTGGCATCTCCTGTCGGGTGAGTGGCCTGATTGCAGCCCCTCGTGCTGCACTGGGGCTGCAGAGGGGAGGGCAGAGCACGGGGCACTGCCCTGTGTCCCCCCGAGAGCAGACAGGCGGCCTCTGAGCAGCCACAGCGGAGGAAAGGAGCGCAGCAGAGAGGGATGTGCTCCTCCTGCAAATACAGCCAGGGGTGCGCTCCCACCAGTTGCATCTGGCAGTGAGATTTTTGAACCACGGAAAAAGATCTGCCAGATGTCGGGAGGGAGGAGCTGCCGTGCAGAACTTGGTTCCCCATTCAAAGCAAAGCAAACCAAAGCAACACAGCCCCAAACAAGCAGACCAGGTCCATTTGTCCGGGCCATTTGACACGTGCATGAGTGCTGAGGAACCTCCTGGAGCAGTGTCTCAGCACATGCTGCCTGGCTGTGTAGCTGCTGGGGATGGAGGAACCATTGCCTTGCGTGCAGGGAAGCACAGAGTGCCCCTGCTGTTGCAGGACCTGAGCCTGGCATGAGCACAGAGCTCTGCCCATGTCCACTCCTCGGGGTGAAAAGCCAGCAGCACTGGGCTGTTGAGAGGTTGTTGAGGCTGTTGAGAGAGCCAGAAGCTGCCAGTGCCAGTGCCAGTGCCAGTATTTGCCCCTGCTACCGCTGTCCATGCCAGAGAAGCAGAAAGGGTGGTTACGAGTTTAGAAGATATGCAGTGACTCCTCTGTGTCCACACGGTCTCCTCGTGTCCTTAGGGACTGCCAGGAAAGCGAGGCTCTGGCGGCTCCTGGCTGCAGCTCCCTCCTTTGGAGCAGGAACTGGTGCCTGCCGGGCCCTGGCTTCTCCAGCTGTGGCTGGAGAGCCGCCTCCCGCCCCACAGCAGCCCCGGCTCCCCCGGTGCACGAGTAAGGAGCACACCACTTGGCTTCAAAACATACAATATACTTTATTGCCTGCTAGATAATCAAAGTGAGGAGTAAACACCATAGCTGGAAAAAGCAGAAAAGGACCAGGAGAAGGAAAAGAATATCCAGTCACCAAACAAGTTATCAGGCAATAAACCATACACAATATAAATAATCTGTTTCCCAAACAACTAAATCTTTATTTTGCTAATGGCCATTATATGGTTAATTATCAGTAGTAAAATCTCTGGATTTCCTTTTCTACACAGCATTAGTAGTAAGAAATATATAAGGGACTCTGCAGAAAGCAATACAAAGGAGTTATATACACAGGCACCTTCTGTGGAGCAAGAACAGAACCTCATCTAATAAGGAAGGGCTATCTACAAACCAGAAGACCATGGTAATACAATATTAGCTCAGACTTAGTTTAGCTGCAGCCTTTCCACAAGGTAGGCTAGCCAACTTATGTATACATATATATTTTAATATAGATATATATAGAGATTTATTATTTTAAAAATAATGTGAACTACCTGTAGTTCCTAGACTAATTTTAAAGAGGCAGTGTACCTTTCTGAAGCTTCATTTCAGGAAGTATATTAAAAATGGTATATAAAAGACTAGCAGACCCAAGCTCACATATCGAGTCCTGATATCTTCCATCCAACTTCGTTTTCTAATGCTATAGCTGCCACCTGCATTGACAGCAATGCCTTTAGTCATCTGGATTGCTATTTATGTTGCTGTAATTGCTACCACTAAGTTTATTGGATTATAGTGTTAGTAATTGTCGATTATAAATAGCAATAATGCCGCAGTACACTGGCGAAGCCTGCCGCGTTATGAAGATCTAGTCTGTATGTGCATGCAGAATTTTGTTGTTTAATCTAAAAAAACGTTTCTCAGTCAAAGTGCTACCCCTGTCAACTCCACCACGTTTTTCAACCACATGGCAAGGGCTCCTCTCTCTCTCTCACCCCACACCAAACTCTCAGCAGCCCTTCACACAGCAGCCATTCATCCGACTTTGTTTTCAGGACATAACCCTTTCCTCTTACACAGCCAGTGTCCTTAAGGCTACTAAATATGACTTATTAAAATTAAAACTGACTATTTGAGGAAATGCTTTTAACACACTTTGGTCAAATCTCCAACTGGGCCATTTGAGCCTCGTGCTCCCCACAGCAGGCAGGGAGCAGAGTGCTGCCTGTTGCTGCTGCCCAAGAGCCAAGCCCAAGCCGCCAGCAGGGGATGAGGAAGGGAGAGACATTTGCAGGAAGCACTGTAAAGGCCCAGGGTGCCTTTTGGGCCACCCTTCTCCAGTTTGCTCCCTGTTTGTGTCCTGGAGCCCACTCAAAGGCAAAGTGGGAGCACGCACATGCAGACAGGCAGTACCCCTTCCAAAGGATTTTTCCTCCCAAAAACAGGGATGGAGGGATGAGGCCCCTCTTGCAAGTGGTGTCAGTTTGCTCTCAGCCCAACCCTCGCTGCTCACAGGAGATGCCACATCACTTTTGTTTACGACACAGATGTCGCTTAACACACTCCCTGCCTGAGGGCTTCTAGAAGCCTCTTCCCAAATCAGTGACCACACCCTGATACGCAGCTGCTCTGCCTCAGGTACCACACCAGTGGCGAGGGCACCCACAGCCTGCCGCATTTCCTGCCAAAGCAGGGTCCTGCCCGTGGGACTCGGCACGGTCCCACCTGCACAAGTGACCACTCTGCTCCCCTGCACCCCCAGCCAGGCACACACCACAGGCAGATACAACCTCCAGTGCAAGCTCCAACATTTGGCCAAAAGCACAGAAGCCAGCTTTGATACAGCACAAGACACGCATCAAGCGAAGTGTGGCAACAAGCAGTTTCCCCTAATAATTCTGACATTCTGATAGGGGAGCTTAAAAGTAGGTATTTAAAAGAAGGATGCCCTGATGGAACAGGATGTATGTGCAGTGTTAGGGAAGGAAGGATGGTCTGTACCCAAGAGCATACCCACCGTGAGCACTCAGCCTGGCAAACACATCCTTGCTGAATTGCGCTCTCTCTGCGCCTTGGATTACAAAACAGTAAAGATAGAAAGTTCCTGACTGGTATTTCAAGTGAACTCAGAAGCAGTCTTAGCTATCCAAGCAGCAGGTGTCCTTCTTTGTCTCACTCAGGTACCCACTGGGAGCAGGCAGGAAAGTACCACAAGAAGAGGGGTGCACACAAAGCTGGAAGCTGAGCTTTAATGGTGCATGATGTAAATTCTTCTGCCTGTATCAGTAAAGCCAGTGTGTAGGGACACTGCTTAAAACTCAGTCACTTCAGTCCCTGCATCACCACAGAGCATCACTTCACCTTATTTATGCACTTAGACTTTGCTTTGACATTGACACATTGCACACTGTTGTGCAAGCACAACACAAGAGAAATGCCCTTTTTTTTGTATTTTGCTAAGAATTTTGTGCATGCAAAGGTAAGAGGATCAGAGCTATTTTTCAGTTCTGTTAGTAATTCCTCTCCAGCTCTACAGGACTCAAAGCACATGCTGATACTCAAGAGCAGGGAAAATGCAGGAAGCACCTTGCTATGCTGGGAGGAAGGGGAAAAAATGCGCAAATTCTAAGTGAGAAGCAATAACACTGTAAAATTAGCTGAATATTCATCTGTACTGGCTGCTCTTGTGGTTTTTTGACTACGGAGTAACAGGGTGCAATTTGGAAGTTGATCTGCTATAAAGTGCAACTTTTTTTGTCACTTTTGTCTCCACTGCAACTTGTTTTTGCTTATTCCAGGTAGGGCTCCCAGGGGCGAGCAGCACTGAGAAAATCAGGGGAAGCACAAAGGATTAAAAGTCTATGAGAGCAGGAGAAAAACTGTGAAACATGGAGGAAAACACTTTTCCTTCCCCAGGCATCACTAAAGACTACATTGATGGTGAAAGCCGAGGACTACTGAACATACTGGTTAATTTGCAACTGAAGTGCAGCCTGATAGGCATGCACCATATTTCACAGTTTTTGTGTGTGACAACAGGAGGAAAAACTCCTAGCACTAAGCCAGGGTGATTACTGGGCTTGGGGAAAAATCATTCATCCCTCCCACAAGCTTGGTTCTCCTTTTATAGTGCCAGTTCTTCCAATCACAAAGTTGTTGAGGAAATTGCATTTTCTAAATGGCTCTGTTGCTCCCTTTTCCTTTTTAAGCCATTAAATATTTTCTCTCTCTGCTTGGAGAATGCCAACTTCTGCAGGAGGTTGTCTGTGGAGATACTGCCCTTCAAAGTCAGTCTTTGGTCAGTACAGGGGTTTCATCAAAGGCTCGTACTGGAACTGAACAGACCTGGGTGCCCCATCCACCCAAGCTCCATGCCATGTCCATGCACCTGGGGCCAGATGTCACCTGGAGCAAGCACCTACAGGAAGGCTCTGCTTTGTGTCCTGCCAGCGGCACCACCTGTTTCAGCTCCTCACCACAGCACACAGTCCCTGTGCTGCTCTGCTGTGACTCCCTGGGTGTCGGTGCCCAGCTCTGTGCCGCCACACGGGGCGTCTCAACAGGGCCTTGGGGCACCAAGGCGAACAAGGGACGCTGAATGCCTCCGGCAGCGGGGCCACCTCTGCCACTGCCTGCAGCTGTTCCTGCCGAGGCCATGGAGCCATGGCTATGCAGGGCTGTTGCCAGGAGCCTCAGCAGCCCTGGGGAGTGCTGCTGGCCACGACCATGGCAGTGTGGGGCTGCCGTGCCCTGCAGGAGGCGCCGGTGCCATCGGCCGCCCGCGTCAGGGTCTTTGCCATCGCCTTCCCCACCTCGAGCTTTGTGTGGCCATGCACAAGAGCAGGGCTGCCAGGGCTGGGGCAGGGTCCCAGCACATGCCAGCGTGGCTGGGGTCATCTCTGCCTGGTGCCTGGACCAGTAGAGCATAAGAGATTTGCCCACCCTTTTCTTGCAAACCTGCAACTTCTGGTGAGTGCAGCAAAGCCCTGCCCTACCCAGGGACCAGGCACAGCGACCAGGAGTCCAGGCTGAGAGCCTCCTGATGAATCACAACAGGCAGAAAATGAGGCAACTGCCCAGCTTGAGGGACGTGCTCTCCCCTTTGCTTCCCCACTGGATGCCTGTTCCCAGTAATGGGTTCTCAGCAGGGTCTGTCACCCAGAGACTCCTCAATGAACTGTGGCATTGCCCCAGTTAAACTGGTGCACAGGCAACAGGGGAGTGCACAGCTCTTGTAGCACACTGGCCCTTCTCCATTAGTCTCCTAAGCGTTTCAAAATTATTCCACTAGTCCTAGTTTGGAGCTGGAGAGAGTATTGCAGGCACAGCCATGGGTCCCTGTCTCAAGGCAGAGACCCGGGGATGTCCTGCTCCCTGCACTGCCAACACCACTGCACGTGGCTTTTCTCATGTCCTGCAGGGAGAGGCTGGATCAGATCCCAGGCAGGGACCTTGCTGTGAGCACAGGCGACGCCTTGCCAGCAGCATCCCAGCAGGGGATAGTCAGGAAAAAGGCTGTTTCCAAGGCAGGAGGCACGGAGAGAGGACAGCTGTAGGCCAAGGGCAGGCTCGCTCTGGCCCCTGCTGTCTCTCCAGCCCCTTGCTGTGGCTGGCACAAGCACTGCCTAATGAAATGGGTGATGCTCTCCTTTGGTTTCCTCCTCGTAATATGGCTTTACTGATGGCCTTGTAGATCTGAAAAGGGAGCCAAGCAAAAAGGCTGGCAAGCTGGGTTGGTTTGGGGCTGGAGATTTTTTGGTTTGGCTTTCTGTTTTTTTCACTGTCTGAACTCTGTAAAAAAAAAAATTGAAGGCAACTACTGGATAGAAAACACAGCATAAGGAGAAAGGTCTCTTTGAACCTTTCTGATATGGCTATTAACCATCAACCTGACACACCATTCAAAGAAAGAGGTTTTCCAAGGCATGAAGAAGCCCTGTGGTGAGCAAAGTTGGGCTGGCGCTCCTCGAAAATCTTGTCTCAGATTTTATCTGACCATTATTTCTAAGCTTACATTTATAAAAGCAGCTAAACTGCTCTCCTATCTAATGGCATTTGAGGACACTGTAATTTTCTCCTATACCCTAAAATCTTGTACTTAGGCACTGGGGGAATAAACCACCCTCAAAAAGACAGTCAAACACTGGAAAAAAAACATGGGAAATGGTTGATTCTCCACTATTAGAGGCTTTTAAGGACAAGTTCAACACCCACCTGTCCACCTGTCAGGTCTGTGCTAAGTATAGCTTAACCTGCCTTGGAAATTCTCTAGCTGATGTCTCCAAGTCCCTTTTGGCCCTGTGACTCTGCATCAAGTAAATACTGCCAAGATCTCATCCTACCACAACTAAGGATGTATTTAATGTCACGTCTGGCTGTTTGGTTTTCTGCCTTAGCTTGCTGTTTGTCCAGGAACACACACAAGCACTTCAGACATCCTATTAAGAGTCAGCTTACATTTTCCTCACACACCACCAAAACCCTGTCTACTTATACAGTCACCCTGAAAAAAGATGAAAGTGGAAAGCAGCAAACCAAGAAGAACATACAGAGATGTCCACCCTGAGACTGAAAAGCTGTCACAGAAAGCCCTCCTTCAGCCTTTTTCCATCTTGAAAAATGCTGACCGATCTTCCGACAGGTTGACAACGAACAAGAAAACCCCACACTGACAAGAACCACTGCCTCTTTCAAAAATCCTTCACTGGCTCCTGCCCATGGATTGCATGGGTTGGGCATTCAAGAAGCATCTGGTTTCTAAAATCTGCTACAAGTAGCTCAAACAATTATGTGGTTTACATGAAACATAACTCTGTCTTGAAAAAAAAAAACCAAAAGAAGAAAAATAAAAAGTCAAGCAAGGAGCCAGGGCCATTTTAAAGCAGGCACTCACAAACATCAAGATGAAAAACCTTTTGGAAATCCCAACAGTACTGTGGCGATGACGTGCGATGCTGCATTTCACTAACACGACTGCCCAAAGCTGACCTCCCACCCCAGCTCCTCTCAGCTGGCTCACGGTGCACAATTAATGTCAACCTACAAGGAATGAAAGGAAGCGAACAAACAGCAGCAGCCACGCTGGTCTGCCATGCTCACCTACGGATGGCAGTGGGAATCCATCTGTTCACACCATTTCTGCAGTAAGCAACTACTTTAGCAACTTAGAAACACAAGCAGAAAACACAGAATTTGATTTATGGAGGTGCTGGTCTTTCCTTACAGGCTTGTATGCACCCTGAGTTCCACCCAACCCCTACTTATAAATTTCACATGGGTGAAAAAAAACCATCTAGGGACAGGTTTAATTGTGAAAGTCTGTGGCATCCTTCCCCAGTTCATGTTTCTTGATGTAAGCAGTGCTCAATAACAATGAGGATAAAAGATGTCTTTACATCAGCAATTATGCCATGTGCACAGAGCCTTGAGACAACCACCATCACAACAGTATTGCAAGGAGACGGATGAAGTTTACAACAGCAAGTATTATCTGGTGCTTCCACCTGCCCTGCAGGAGGCGAACAACTCAAACCCACAGGGAACTGCTCTCCCAACACAATCTCTGTCACGCAGAGTGCCTAGAGCAGCTCTCAAACACAAGCAGGTGAAAGACACAGAAATTAAAAGCAACGTTTTACGAAGTGACAAGTCACACAGGGCGAGAGCCCTTGGCTATGTAAATGCTGCAGGCGCAACTGGAACTGCAGTTACCTGCAGCACCTGTCAGCTGGCATCCCTATCCCACCCCTTTGGATGCAGTGGGGCTGCTGCACAGCTTCCTGATGGCCAGGGTGCCTTCTCTGGAGGGCAAACCATAATGCTGCATGTCTGATCCCACTGGCTGCCCCCACGTGTGCCTGCTGCCTTAGGCGAGGCTGTTTGAGCCAGGTAACTGGAAAAGCCAGTATTATGTTTATTTGAAGATTTCTTCGGTAATTATGGAGGAAAAAAGTGTAATTGTTTGGGGACTGCCTTTTCCTCCTTTAATAAAGAAATACAGAAATGTGTTGAGTTTTATTTTGCAGGTTAAGGCTTAGCATGAGTTCATGTTAACGTTATAGGTCTATGTGCAGTACTGAAGGGGGTTTGTATGGCTTTAAAAAAAAAAGTGAATCTAAGCCATGCACTAGAAAATGAACCAAATTCCCATAAACTGTGAATCTATTCTCACAATAAACTGTTAAGAGGAGAAAATAATTTATCAGGTTTCAAAAACCTGCTGGGTGCCTGGCTGTGGTGCTGGTGGGTTTTCCAACAGAGAGATGGAGTGCAAGAAAGGCCTGGGGAGCCCAGCTTTGCTGCTCTATCCACTTCCCAGCAGGATACCACCCCCTGTGCCCATCTTTTTGCAGAAGCTGTGTTTGATGCACAGCTATAGCTCAGGAAAGCTGTTGTTAAAATACTAATTAAAAAAACACTGTGGGTTTTTCAGAGTTACGCATTAGCTTGGGAAGGTGTGGGATACTGTCCATCCTACTGAAAATCTGTGGTATTGCTACTGATGTCTACCAAGTGTTCAGCCTCTCAAAAAAAGAGAGGAGAGAAAGGCAGGGTGACTGAAAAGCAAGGTGAAAGATTTGCAAGTGAAGCTTGATGTTCTTAACTTCCTGCAACAAAGAAAAATCATCCAAGAAGAGATCTGTCTCTACCAAATATAAAGCATTTTCAGTGGGACAAAAAACCCAATCAGTTCTTTTTAAACAGCTTTTCTGCTGTTTATGGCCTTTGTATCTTGATGGAAACGGATTTCCAGCGGCTGAGATTTGTGGGATGGTGGTTTAATGTGGAATATAAATGCACATTCCAGGCATGCCACCACATCCTCCCACAAGCACTGTCAGGTGTGACAGGCCAGCGCTGCTAAGGGACTCCCACCTATGCCTGAGGCAACTCACAGCATCTAAAAAATTCCATTTGCCACTTTCTGTTTATCTTAAGGCTGTTGAAATAGCTGTATTTGTGGTTTTATTTACCAAAAGTATTAAAAAATTGCTCATCTTGCACAGCACACTGGGTATTTTCTGCCCAGAAAAGCCCAGAAATTTCTATTTAAGAATACATTTTATCTCATCATTAAAGATGCTTTTAAATCCCTGCTGACAACCCTTGGCCTTCAACTAGAGAACCACTTTGTCAAGGTGGAACAGGAAATACTTATTTTTTTGCCTAAGTTCTTTAAACTAGTTGTAGATTAACAGAATCCATGAATATGAAGCTACTGCTTTTATATGGACTCTTGTGTATTATGGTGTTTTCAAGGTTCTCATCCATGAAATGCATCATGAGTAAAATCCTCATAAATTTGTTATTCCAAAAATGCAACCCTTCATCCCTAAGAGATCTCCTTGCTGGCATTGATTTCTGCATGAGAAGTAAGTGGTTACCTTCACTTTGAAAGATTCAAGAGCTCAAGTAACTATGTCCTAAATGTGGTGCACTACAGACAACTACTAGCAAAGATGTTTGGAAAAAATTATGCACCAGATTAAACAATCACACAGCAAATGCTTCCCTCCATTACTTTCCAGTGTAAAACTATGCCTTGTGCCAGCCAAACATGGTACATCTTCTTAAGACAGCAAGAAGAATTTTCTTAATTACTGATTCAAACAATGATGAGCTCTTGATATTATTTATGATGTACTTGCAGGAAAGCACTCATTAGCAACACTTACACCATGTGCCAAATACATTCGTCATCCAGGAGTGAATGGGACAGTTTAGAACTGCATCATCCTTTAAGCAGCTCACACATTACTCCTAACTGATAAGTTATTGCTACAGTCACTGAAGCAAAACACAGCATCCATTCCAAGCCACAGACTTGAACCTTGAACTGCAATTTCTGACTTTTTTTTTTTTAGACCACTTGGCAAAGTTTGCTCTTGAAATTGGAACCTCTTGAAGACAATGAATTGTCCATCTGCTGTGATGACAATTTCCCTGCCACCTTACTTCCCTTAGGAAACACTGCTCTTCAAAACAAAAGTAAACACAGCCTTGTTCCCACAACCTGTCAATCTCTGTACCGCCTACTGAAACCTGGAAGCTCAGGAAGGTCCAACTTTGCCATCAAATTCCCAGCTGGATTTGTTTCACTTTGTATTACAAAAACCTATCTAAGCAGCTGCAGGCAAGCACAGATCCCACACAAAGTCGCCGAGGCATTGACAAACTTTTTGCCATCCTGGAACTGGAGAGGCTTGTAGAGAAAGAACCTTCCCTGCCAGAGCCCAGCTTCATGACAAACACCACAGCTGGGAGTCCCAAACCAGATGAATCACCTTGGAATGTAACAGGGAATCTGTTCTGTCTGTCAAGAGAGATGTGCAGTGAGTTTGCTTCAAGCAACTTCGCTGCTTCAATCAATGACATTGGCTTTGCAAGACTGAAAACCCATGAACTCCAAGGCCATTATGAAACCCATTATTATTGGACACCAAAACCAAGTATCCTAAACGATTGACGGATTGGGACAACCTGATTTCCAAATTATCCTTAACTCCTAAAAAACAGTAGAGTGTTTTAATAACCCCGTGGTGCTGACCAGGTACTAAGGGAATCTATCCTTGGAAGGAAGGGAATTGATGCTCAGATTGGTCTGACTGAAGCCTGATGGTCTGCTCTAACTGAGAAGCCTTTGGTGGGCCATATATGGAACTTGTACTCCAAAGACGTATTCCAAAAATTTCTTTTGCATTGGAAGGACACCTCCCAGGACCTCAGGTTTTCTCTTTCCCACCCTTTTTGTTTTCTTAAATTGGATCTTGTTTGACAGCAACACCTGCCTTCTCTTAATGTGCTGTAATGCTAAGCCTGTCATTCTGACTCAACTGACTTGATTCTTGATTTCAGTTAGTTCCTCTTGTTTCACAGGCAGACAAATAAGCTAAAGTGCTGCTCTATATAGAATATATGTTTTGTATTTTGTACTTCATATAGGCTGGATTTTCAACTGGAGTTTCAGCTGGGCTTGCAGCAGTGCCACTGTGGGCCAGTGCACTTTTGCTGAACATCTAATGATTCTCCAATCAGAAAACAGCCAATAAAGCCTTGATGAAATGTCAAGTATATTTTAAATACAGCTGTATTAGAGCTCAATTTGTTACTGTTGCTGTGCCAAGAACAGTCCACAAAAAAGAATCTGACACTGAATAGAAGGTAGATGTTGCATCTTATAGGTTTTATTTCAGAAAACAAAACAAAACAGAACTTTGCAGCAGAGACAGGAACACATCTTGTACTTTGTTACAAAGTGCTCGTGTCCTACTGGAGAATCCACAGCCCCATGAGCTGATATACAGCATGGCTACTGTATGCCCAGGTATACTGTGTGTCTCACTACATGTTGTCACACTGTAGGAAAAAAAAAACTCTCCCTGAAAGAAGGGTTAGCTGCACATTAAAAAACTCCGGGATGGACAATGGAAGGGACCCAACAAATGGTATCGAGGGGAGAACAGCAGTGTCTAGCAAAGCATGGTGTTTGAGTCAGATGATGCCTTTCCACCCTGTGTTTTTCCAGAAGTGTTAGAGGAAATTTACCTTACCTGACAGTTAAGAGTCAGTGTAATGCCATGCAGTTGCAAAAAGCAACGTGAGTGAGAGCTGGGTAACAAACCAGATCTACATGCACTGAGAATTAGCTTGAATTCAGCAGGTCTTTAGCTGGAAGAACCAAATGAGAGGAGAAAAGATGGGACTCCAAGGAATGAAGACGACTCTTTTAAGGTAATTTAGTAATAAAAAAAGTGAATAGTGACTTCAAGATCCCTGGGCATCCGATACTGACAGAACATGTATTTCTCAAAATTTTTTCCACTTTTCTTGCTCACTGAATCAGAACTTTCCATCCCCATGACCTTTACATGGCCTTTAAGGCTGAAGCTTTTCCATTCCTGGTGTTTCTTTGCAGAGATACTGACGCATACCCAGTAAAGGCAGTGCAAGATTGCATACGTTTCTTCTTTCTTGAGTAAATAGCACATAGATAAAAAAAGCCACAAACCTAAAGGTTTCCCTTCTGCTGCTTTTGACTCAGAGACAGGAGATCTGCTCCCATGTGAGCATCCAGTGTCTACTGGCTTCATGAAGTCTGTTCTGGGGTCTTCTGTCATCAAAAAATATGTTGCAGTCAAGGAGGTTTCAGGCATCCAAGGACAGGAAAAGAGAAGATCCCCAACAGTCAAGCCCCAAGAGGGTAAAATACATGAGCAGAGCAGATTCCTGGTTTAAACAAGTTTCCAAAGTAGTGGGAACCTACTACCTTTAACTTTAAGCATTGATGTCACTTGCTACTTATTTCTAAAAAAAGAAACCGTTTCTGAGTAAGTTCTCTTATGTCCAAAGATTGAAATCATAGCAAGGGCTTCTTCCATGGGATGACTTCTTTTTTTTCTTTGTTGACTATGAACAACCTTCCCAACTGTGCAAAGACAAAATCCACAAACACGAAGTAGATACCTAGAAAGCTCAGAGGGCAAAGTTTTCTTCCAAAGCCTAACTGAACCAAGTCCTGGCTCTCTCTGTCCCACAATCTCCAGCTTCGTGTGATGTAAGTCCACAGAATTCTGGGGCACCTGAATGGATCTGCGGATCTTCTAAACAATGTCAACAGTGCTGAGCCAGGCTCAGAAGTCTTAAAAAATAAAATGGAAGCTCCCAGTATAGACACATGTAAGGAAGAACAACTGGGCAGAAGTTCTTTGCAAAGTAAATGACATCTTCACAGTCACTGTGTAGAAGCTGAGTGGATGATCTGACAGAAAACTACAGCCCACAGTTCTGAGGATCCATCTCTGGGTTGTGATATCTTCCATTTTCAGGTGAAAATGAGTTTGTTTAAATATAAACAACCCAACAAGTTCATACTGTAGCTAAAAACAAATTCTGCAAATACTGCTAACTCAACTGTATGTTGAAGTAAACAACCATTTGATGGTAAAGTAAGCAAAGTATCAAAGAAGCTCCATTTGAATAGTATTTATTTGCAATCATTAGTTTTAAACGGGAAACTGTTTACAGGCACACGCTAGATAACCAAAATAGTATGAACATAAAGAAATCTATTTAAAGGTCTTTATCAAATATTTCAAATATTTTATTAAATATTTTATTCAGTTTCATTATCACAGTTTAATGTACTTTAGCATGTTATACACATGACTTAACATGTGCACTTAAAAGTATCAAATTAGAGGTTTTTGAATAAAATATGACATTCTACAAATGTGCTTATTGACTAAACTACACACGACTAAGAAGGCAGTAGCTCTGTTATACCATTGATGGAGATGAACTATTGTAAGGCATGTTTACACCAAACCTGGGAGAGAATAAAACCATACACTAGGTCAAAATGCAGTGGAAATACATGTGAGAATGGAAGTCGAAGGATTGGGCTCCAAGAAGAAAGATCATAGCAGTTGCAACTGTCAACAGATACTGGTATCAAAAGCAAGCACTGCTGAGAAAGAAGATTTGTAGCATCCAGGTCAGCAGGATCTGTGTTTTTTTTTCAGGTGTGATTTTTGAAACTCACACCTTACGGGGTATAATGTGAAGAAAAGATACAAAAATCTAGCAAAGAAGTTGGAAATCTATCATCTGAGAAACTTCAAGTTGTTTTCTGAGTGAACACGGGAGCACTTTAGTACAAAGTACGTGCGGGAAGTCGCTGCGCTCCGATGTGTGTATGTATGTGTACGCACGCACACGTGCAGACACGTCCACACACATGCCTCTCCTGCTTTTGTCACCCTCAGACACCCAACCACTGACTGGGGCATAGCAGTACTGAGGGGCAAACCAGGTTTCAGCTGTGGAGCTGAAAAGAGCAGACTAGACCATTACATTCGGGAGCCTAGTCAGGTTTCCTGAAAAGGTGTGGTTTTTCCGGTGGAGTACAGTGCAGGTGTGCTGGTATATGCTAACAGCCAAGACCCAGAAACTACACTATGATTCTTTGGAAGAACCCCACAAATGTTAAGCTATTTGCAGTCGTTTTTAAAATTCCACCTCAATGAAGGCCCTAGGTCATGATGATGTGCTTCCCCCAGGAACATCACACAAGCCCAAGCTTAAATTCAAGAGCATAGTGGTCCGTGATCGGGGCTCCCACACTGTCACAGTGCCAACAACAATGCTGCCCCTTAAGGAACGAGGGTTTCCAGCCTAAGCTTGGGTGTGTTGCTGAGTGGAGATCCCATGTCAAGTCTTCCTAGATTTCTGCCATCAAAGAATTAGTGTGGGAACAGAAAACAGACATCCATCTCATAAGCTTCTTTAAAGTTGTCAATTCAGTATGGAACACTGAGTATATAAATGACTATGGTAGTACTTCAGTGAGAGTATAAACCTCACTGTGCCTTTTCCTGTGGAATTCAGGGGAGGAGGCAAGTAACCTTTTCACAGCCTAAACATGTATTTGTTCAGGGCACTCAGTGTCCTGAAGTGCCTCAGATCCTGGCAGCTGTAGTTGACAGTTCAAAAATATGTACAAGGTAAGGAGAATGCCATGAGCATTGCAAAACATGGCAAAGGAGCTCTACAACCTATCAAACAAGCACAGCAAACAAACAGCATCTAATGGATAATGTAGGGTACACAACACACAAGTTGCACAGTTATGCTTATGCTTCCTTGCAGAATCAGGACTGTGAATGTAAACTCCAGAAGAAGTTACAAGAGCAGCATGTGGCTTACTTGACACCTCTGGAAACATCAGAAGTCCACCACCCCATGAGCACTGCATCGTCTGCTGTTACAGAAACTGATCTCACTGAACCCAGCAGAGCTAGTGGGCCCATGTCCTGCAACCCATACAACTAGGGCAGAGGTTAAACAAAAATGCTCCAGCAACGCAGTTTGGCTACCACTGTATATTCAGCCTTTACGGTGCCTGCGCTACATGAACGTCGCTCTTGGAAAATAAAGCACACAGCGGTATACAAATGGTATCAATGGCCAAAAAGATTACATGATCAAGCCTGAAAGCAAATGGAAGTCAACAAAAGTAGTCTTTTAGGAGAGGTAGCCATATCAGACTCAGCATTCAAAAAAAAGGGGAGTGCACTCAAAAGGGTCGACACACATTATAGTGTCTTGTAGACCCATCATGTTTCTGGTTTCCTACATCATTTTTTTGCAGAATGTACACACCCAGGCTCACACATGTGCACACACACACCCCCCCCCAACTCTATTATATACACCTCTAAATTCTTTTCTAATTCCCCTTTGTTGCCACAATGTTGCCATACTGAGAAAAAAGGACAGCTTTTCTTACATGCTCTCTTAGCTGTCCCCATGTCTATAACTTGCTTTCAGCTGGTTCAGTATCTGTACAGTAGCTAAACAGGCAGCGCAAATTAAAACTGCTTCAATTAATATCCTGTTGTAAAAGAGAGCATCCAAACTATAAGGCATTCCCTTGTACGGATGTGACTCACAACTCTCTACTTGACACAAACTGCAGAATGCTCTTCAGCCTTGTGCTACAAAGGCAGCTTTCACCCAAATAACAAAGATCAAAGCTGGAATTTAAACACCACAAATGCACATACTTCCACCAGTCCCTTGTTCTTGTGCCCCTTTCCAACAATGCTTATCACTTTAATTTCAAAAGTCATGCACCAATGCTATAAAATAGAAACCCAAACTACCAAGAAGTCTCTTGCTCCTGACTTTGGGATATTGTATTAGTATAAAAGAGCATTCAGAGAGCTTAAATAAATATATTCTTTTCTGAAATCACAGCACATTCAAGGGGTAGTTACTGCCAAAAGCAGAGCATTAAGTAATCTCCATAGATGTTTTTAGAATAATTTAGTCAGAAAAGACCTGTAAGATATGAAGCTTTGATTGATTTGGTCTAATACCTGGGAAATAGCCTACTGTGGGGATAAGAATCTGCATCTCAAATGTTCTGCAGAACATATTTCCCATATTTGTATACAGTACTAGAACAATTAAGAAGACATTACAGTAATTTTCTCCCAGCTACTCAGATCTGTAGATTCGGCTACGACAATGCATTTTGTATGTCTCAGAACTACGAAATAGCGAAGATGACTAAATAAATAAAAGCCAAGGAAAACTGGGACAGTACTGCATTTTACACTTGAGACAAGATTCCCCCCTCCCATGGATAAGTCACAGAGGACAACTACAGTAAATGCTTGGTTTTTTTTTCAAAGAAAGATTTATACACAGGTTCAGATCCAGAAAATAATGTGAAATGCATAAATATTGATAGCTTTAGCTAAGTTAAAATGGGTTCAGTAAAGTATGATACAACATATTCAGAATAAACAAAGCAGAAAAGCATCATATTTTGGTTTGCTTGAGATATACATAAGGTGCAACAATTTTTTCTCTAGAGGCATTTGTGGACAACGTGTTAACAGGTAACAGTGTTTGCTGGTATACTGAAGTACACACAATAGCAGTAAGAATTTCCAAAATGAAAGCAGCTGAAATTAATAAAAATTAAAACAAAACAAACAAGGAAAAAACCCAACCCCAATACAGTAAGATATTGGTCTGAAGTTTTTGTTGTGCTAACAGACTTTGTTACCTGAAAATACTGATACCCCTTCTATAGTAGATTCAGGGAAAATCCTAGCTACTCAAATCAAGACATCACTCAGAGAACCAACAAAGGCAATGCCTAGTGAACTATAAAGCTTTGCAGGATTTCTGCTACTCTCAGTGCCTAATCGCTTAAAAATTAAGCATATCTACAAAAAGGTTTATAAGTATCTGAAAACAGTCATATCCAGTAAACTGACCCAACCCTACCCCCTCTCTAAGGGAAAGTCAAGGAAAAGCAGATCAAGTAAGATATTAATTCATATAGAAAAAAGTAATTTTCTGTTTCTTTTAAAAAAGGTACCATTAATATACAGAAATATCTCCAGGAACAATATTGAAATTTAAATCCAGAAAGCATGGGGTGCTTTGACAAAAATATATCTACTCTAAAGGTTTCTAGAGAAATAAGTTAGTACCATTGTCAACGTGAACGGCCTGCACTGTAACATATTTGGATTTCAGCTAATTATAAAGTGGTCCAAAACTCCAGCAGCTACCCTGCTGTGACCCACAAGTTTTAAGTCTTTTAAATTTTCCTGTCTTGTTAAAATAACTTATAAAACTTTAATAAAATCTTATTTAAAATACCACCATAGGCTGCAATGGCATTCTAGGGGCTCTTAGACATTTATTCACCTGAATTTTTAAAAAAGCCTTTTCACTGACTAATTGGTTTGTAAATTTTGCTGCTCTTCTGTTGATCCCTTCTTTCAACACATGCATCATCGATGTTGCTGTTCCAGTGACGCTTCCCCAACTATGTGCCTTTTGTCAGACCTTTAATCCTTCCTTAAAACTCTTGTGGTACATTGTATATTGTTTCCTGACACTGAACCAGAGACTTTCACTTAACTACAACAATGAAAGGCTAAACCTAGCAAGCATTAATAGTTACTGTCCATATGGCTATTACATCAAATTAGTTACAAAATAACCTCAAAACACATTATCAATTCAGTCAAGTATAAATAAGAATGCCTGATAGAAGGATGTAAACTCGCATCATTTAAAGACTTAATTCAAAGAACTTCAAACTCAATCTAATACTATCAAAAGTTCAGCCGGTATGACGAAGACTAATAGAAAATTATTGCTGGAGTCCAATTTGGTAAATTGTTGTGCTACAATGCAAAAAGTAGGGAAACATCTTGTGCTATAGAAGAAGTACCCTGTTGAATTTGTAGCTTTAGCTCAATTACTAGTGATCATTTTGCATCTATTGGTAGGAATCAATGCTTGGTTATACAACAGTGTAAGTCAGAATAGTGAAGATAACAGGCCAAGTGATACACTTGGCCTGCTTTTGGGATGTGTTTATGAGAGCAAAACACAAAAATTCAACACAAGCAGAGACAGAAACTGGCAGATGGAAGTCTGTTTGGTAGTCTGAATTCAGTCACATGCTACTCTTCAGTTGCAGTTTAACAGTACACAGCTTTCCACTTTACCAACACAAACTGTAATTGGCCCTTTACCCAAACTCTGAAGCTGATTTGGACAGTGCATAGTAACTACAACAATGCCAGCATCTGTAAAATGTACAAGGTATGTGTATTGGTGTAGACTATATTGAAAAGTCATGGTTTTAAGTTATTCAGATCTGTGAAATAATACTAAGGTCACTTTTGAAAAATGCATTTGCAGTACTTTTTGTTTACAGGAAAGTTTCACCAAGTTGCTCAGGTATCTATGCAAAAATTAAGGAACCCTCCAAGGCTTGAAAGACAAGTCAATAATCTGCAATATTTTCTTTTTCCATACACCACTCCTTTTTCTAATGCACATCATCCTGGTTATTCAAAGCTAAATTAAAAAGAAACAAACCCAAATGTAGCCTATTAGAACTTCTCCCAGTAAACTCTACCACTCTGGTGGCAAATATAAAAGTGCAGAACATCTGGACCACATGGCTGCCCAAACACCGCTAACAATGGTACATCTGTCCAGGTTGCCTTGAGTTCTCTGGAACAGGTTTTAAATTCATTCTACAATATAAACGTAGGCATAACCTATTAATATAAACCATCTTAGAACTTAAATCTTCATGTACAAAAATGACTAAGAATATCTAATAGTAACTAGTGCAGTGCGTCAGTGTTTTTGTCTTTTTTGTTTTTTTTTTTTCTTTTCTTTTTCATTTAGAATAACTAGGTATTATATGAAACTAGTTGTCATACTCTCTGGTTCGTAAAAGAGATGCTGTGTGAGCTAACAGTAAAGGCAGCCTTTTTCACACCAACCACCTGTTTACTGTTTAAAAGCCTTCAATAGAAAGCAAGCTCTGGGATCATTCCACTCCATTTCAGTTCATTAATAGACAATATCACCCCCCTACATACTGGGTTCCAATTTGAAGACCTGGCCCAGGCTGCTAACGTCTGGCTTCCAGTGAATTCTGGGCCACTCAGAGCAATAAGCACTTTATTGCAGTCTCTAGTTCCATCATATGGACTGACTAGCTTCCCTTGGTAAAGACAAGGCTAGGATATTAGGTAAAGCACAATGTTTTACAATAAAGTGGAGCTTCACTGGTCAGCGCAGGAAATAAGCACTGGAGCCTGAGACATTTCATTTGGCTGTCCATCATGTGGGAGAGGTGTGGCCCTCTGACTTCTGCAAAAGAAGAAAAGAAAAGCCACCTATCAATACTTGGAGCACGGGAGGCGCCGTTATCAGACTAGGAAGGACGGGAAGCGGCAGCTGTATGTTTTAGCACCCCACACTGCAGCATGGAAACTCCTCACTGCTGCAGGTGCTCATGTCCTCTGGTTACATGTGCTTTCAGAGGTGTCCCTGCAACAGTGACACAATATCCTGAAGACAACCTACAAGACAACCTACATCACCATGCAAAGGCAGGAAAAAACAAGATGTGATGGTATTTGACTACACAAAGGAAAATCCACAGCGTAAGAGTACGTTAAGAGCGCGCAAGTGCTGTGAGTCATTTTGCAAGAGAGCTGCTGCAGCCCTCAGAAGCAGAGCATACAGCACATGTGGCAAAAGAAGGTAAATGCATAGAGGCACAGATCATGTTAATGTGAGTCAACAGCCAGCTTTTAAGCAATATGAAGATACACTCATCAGCAGAGTTGCACTGGGATTCCTCCATGTTACACGACTACATCAGCCTAGCACATCTCTTTCATTACTCCAGCAGTGTTAATTTACAAATGATCCCTTGGCACAGGGTATCACAAAAACAAACTGTGCTGGAATTATGTGCTGGAAATCAACATCAGTCATGGTACCAAATGGACTTGGGAGAACTCCTTTGCAGCTTGCCTTTTAAAATACATACAGCAAGCATGTCACTGCCTGTTTGTATTTATTCTCACAGGTGAGGTTCTATTTTTGTTACAGTATTCGTCATTGGTAACAATGAAAATCTGGGGCCTGCTTCTTATTACACTAGGGCCACTTTACCTCACTCTGGCCCAGGTAAGATCCCCAGCAGAAACTCCCAGCACAGGTACCATGTGCTTCACACAAATGGAGTGCAATGAAGTGGCCTTGGCACAAAATGCAGCTCAAACTCACAGTGCTTAAGCATGGCATGCACAAAGTAAATAAAGCTAAGCAGAAGACTTCAAATGAAAACCACACTGCCAGAAGGATTCCATGTCCAAAGGCTCTATGAAACTATTTAATACATTAAATTCAGACACTGAAGAAATACATCAAGCAAACCTCCAATTCTTTTTTTCACACTTCTGGCTATTTGCAAATAAAGTAAGTTACAAAAGGTAACAACAGTTGACAGAGAGAAGCATCTAGCCCATAAGATGTAGGTTTCTGTTCTGACTTCCATTTGCCAAGTCTGTAAGAGACGTGGCTAACTTTGTATGGGAAGGGTCCCCCTGTTGTCATTTCACCTCCCTCAGGGTGATTACAAACTGGCATTTCCAACAGTTATGGGGTATTTGCCCATTTGGTGTTCTCAGGCCTTATGAAAGGTGCTGCATTGCTCAAGCTACATTATGACATGACTAAAGATGGGATTCAAAGAGAAAGACTCAAACACAAAGCTCTGCAAAACATTAGCTCTCTACAACAAGGACAAGAGGAGAACAAGAACTCTTAAGAGGCATAAGGGAGAAAAAATACAGCAGAGTAAATCCTGTTGCTTTTGTTTGTTTCTGGCCAGTGTTAATGGCAGTTAATGAAATCAGAATGGTGTGAATGAGAGCAGAGCTCAGCACAGCACTTCCACAAGTCCTATTTTGTGGCTTATGATGACAGACAGGCTGACTGCAGTGTGAAATCACTTCTTCACCCAAAACAACGCTGCTTAAGCAAGACAACAGCTTCTGCAGAGAGGAACCAGCAGATCTGTTTCTTGTAGGGTTCCTGAGCTTCTAAAAAGCCTTTGAGCATTTGATGCGCAGCCTGAACAAAAAGGACTGGGTTAATCAATGAGGCCCATGAGAGGAACAGTTAATTGAGGCTGTGAATGGTTTCTTGAACTGCTGCCTTGAGGAGCTGCTTAGGCAGTCAAATGGCATCTGCAGAGGCTGTGATGGTTTCAAACTGGCCCAATGCTTCCTCAGGAAGTTTCCACTGCAGGAGAGGATGGGGTTTCATAGCCAGTAAGTTCCATGAAAGAACAACACTGGATCATCAAGAGCCAAGGAGGACCTGCTGTCTTTGGTTTACTCCCATCACAGGTCTGACCATGCTGAACTGATTCATAAGCCCTAAGTAACCTGCACATTCTCCAGCTTATCTGTATGGATGGTCTACTCAATAATTGAGAGGACCAACCCACACCACCCTGGCTTTCCATCATGCAGAGTTGTTCTGCCTCATGCTATTCTGCAGATGCTTTGCCTTCTACACCGCAAAGCACAAGAGTAAGAATAACAAGTTAGCTTCCCTCAGCCCCGTTCAGCATAAAAAATTCATCTCAAAATGTATGAAATTCTCTCCACCTAGATTTTATGCCACTGGAAAATTCAAATCAGCATGCAGTAGCTATTTAAATCTGCTATTATCTGACAAATAGCATCTGATAATTCTCAATCATTAGGATCTCAAGGAGCATATGAACTTGTTTATGTACAAAAACTGGTAGGTAAGCTTACTGGGAAGGATCATTTTACTAACTGCTAAACAGATTACACTGTCATTTAGGTGAAGACTTAACACTACTAAGCAAGCGGGGTAAAGCAGACATTCATAGAAAGCTGTGGAAGAGGAAACACAGGCCAAATTCAACAGTCTGCTATTCACATGCTTTCTGAAAAAGCTGTCAACCACATCCCTAAGACACGAAGAAAAGAAAACCATACCTGTGTACATTTTCCATGGCTGCTACTTCTGCCAGAGCAGCTAAGCTAAAAAATGCAGACACTGCTGGCATATCTGACGTAATACTATGATTTTCTTCTGTCTCTGTGTTTCTGGAGCATTCACTGTTGCAATCTGTTTCTGCACTTGATGATTTTTGAAGAGTACTTTGTGGCAGCTCTTTTGGCTTCTCCTCTGCAAAAAAAGCAAGTTAAGCGTGTAGATACAGTCCATAAATTCACTGCAGCCTACAGATATGCTGACTGGTCTGGTGTTAACAGAACCTTTACCTTTAGGACTTTGATTCTGCCAGTGTCATCTGATTCATGCCCAAGCTACTGGCTCAGAAACACAGTACTGAGAGGTTTATGAAGCAGTTCACTGATTTTGCATTCAGCTGAATTTGATCTTTTAGGTCAGGCAAGAGAGCCTTTGTGTATATTTTAGATACAGTGGTCCTGAAAGATTATCTTACTGGAGAACTCCAGCAAGGACTCCGGCATTAACTGTCATACTATGAAATTCAGTTTTCCAACCCATAACCAGATGCGGTGTAATTTCTTTGCTGGACTGGAAGCAAATTATGACCTACAACCATTTTCCATTTCTCTCTGCATCAGTTCACAGTTCTCAGAGTGAAATATTCAGGGAGAAAAGACAAATTTGGTCATTCAAACAAAAGAAGGTGACCATTACGGACTATGTGATTTCCCAGTTGGTTGATACCTGTATTTTAAATACTGACCATTCTAAGCAGGTATGAAAACAAGCTAATTTAAAAACACTGCCCCAATAGGTTGCTTGTACCCTCAAACCTTCTCCAACCATTCAATTTTAATAAAATTTTAACTCCAACTTCCTTACCCTGTGTCCCTGCCGCTGGTGACACTCGCCCATCTGCTGTTCGGACAAGATGTGTGATCTTAGTTTTCCTTGCTTTCCTTTTCTGGCTGCCAACTAAAGGCTCATGCATCATTGCTGGCTCTGGAGTGTTTAGGGCAGATATAGAAATTTTATTCTTCCAGGCAGACTCACTGGAATTTCTGTCTTCTAATAGTATGGCTGGAAGAGAATAAAAACTCAACTTTAGATGTAGAATAATTCAGCCACTAGCTATGCTCATTTACCATTTTGCATCTATCTGCATAAAACCATTCCTCACAGGTACTCAGAGCATAACCCATGGCAAGATATGTTCTGAATGCCACAGACATTTGCAGGGAAGCAAGAGAATCCACCTTAAAGATATACTGAAGGTTCAAGTTTCTAATATTTGCAAAGAAAACTGGGAGCTCAGCAGTGGCACTTGAGTGGGAGCAGGGTATCACTCTGTGTAAAACATTCTGCAACAGAAGATGTCAGCAGGTGGCTAAGAGACAGAAGGTATTTAAGGAACAACAAGGGTCCTCATGCAAGCTTATCTTAGCTCACAGACAGACTGACAAGCAGAATTCAGCAACTTCTGACTAAAACCCAGTCTTACTTCTTTAGTCATTCTACATTAACTCCTCTAAGAAAGGGAAATACTGCCTTTTACAAAATAACAAACCTTAAAAAAACACCCTAAAGGCCACAAATACAAAAGCAGAACTGGCTCACAGCTGAAGACAAGCATGCTAAAAAAAGGAAGTAAGCATGGGATAGGATACCATGACAGAAATGCTGCCTACATAAAGTCAGAGAATGAGAAAGGAATAGTTTAAATCTTTCTCAGCAGCTCTGTTGCTGGTGTTCTGAAGTAGCCTTTTAACCCAAAATGGAATAAGATCCCAAATTTTCACGTGACTGAAGAGTTTTCTTTAATCTTGTTCACAAAGAAATTGGTCAGACAGCCATCACAAAATATATTTAAGCTTCCGAAGTCTGAGCTCAGTGCCTAGTAGTCAATTGTTTGCAATTTGTATTGATTCAGTAAGACATTCTGCTGATCCCACAGGGTAACACTAGTCCATAAAGGCAATCTGTGACATCCTTTTCCCTCCTGTGACAAAAGCATTATGAAGCCTGCCCCATCCGTGATCACTGTCAGCTAGGGTTAGAAAGAGGCTACAGGTAGCAAATGGAATGCCCAAGTAATTTTTTACAGATGCCTGTCTAATCTGCTTTGAAACTGGGAACACTCATGATACCTGCAACAAGTTCTTGAGGTATTTTTTCCCAGTACACTGCCATCCTAAATGATTTCACATTTTTTCCTAATGCCAGCACCTCATCTCCCCTGCTGCATTTTCAACTCATTATTTTCTTTATTACCTGTCAGGTTATACCCCATCTCTTGCAACAGACCTTGATATATTTTCCACAGCTGTTACTGTGTCTACATTTAGCTTACTCTTCCCTCCAGTTTCTTTTAATCTTTGCCCCATTTTAAAGACTTAAGACAAATTTGTCACTTTTTGGGTGGTTTGACCAGCAAAAACTACACCCACAGAACTGAAGCCGGAGAGCAAGCAACAACTGGTCTTTCAGAAGGGCTAAGAACTGAACAGTTCCAACCTCCTGCACTGAGGCTGGTGGTGTTACACAGGAGCGAGCACCCAGCCCCACAAACTGCACAACAGCCAAACAGTCTGCGTGGCCTTCGACTTCTTTCATGCTAGTGTGTATTTCTGTTTATTGGTAGTTTTGTAGATTTAATGAACTTTCTATCCAAAGATACAGCTAATAAAACCCTTATCTTTTGCTGGCTTCTTTAACTGTTCATTGCGTGAGGATGTGGACTAGATGAAGAAAAGAGCTGTAACACATTTCCTCTTGTTAGCAGTTGCCCTTTGCTCTTCTGTTTGAATGGGAAGGACCTTTCAATATTTTATTGTGTAAGACTACAATCAGATCTAGTATATACCTGCAAAAACATTTGAAACATTCCAGGCTTTAATTTGTTTATGATCTTAATTCACCTATGTTCTCTTGTAAAACATTTCTGAACTTGTGCATGTTCTTTATTCAGAA
The DNA here is from genome assembly GCA_013400175.1 of Phainopepla nitens. NCBI lineage: Eukaryota > Metazoa > Chordata > Aves > Passeriformes > Bombycillidae > Phainopepla > Phainopepla nitens. The sequence continues at coordinate 170,909 of VXBQ01009855.1, read as the reverse complement.
AAAAAGCACACAGCTTCAATTAGCATTTTGAAGTGCTTAGCTCTAGCTGCCAACATTTCCAGAGCAGAGTTCTGCTGTAAAACTGATTTTTTTGTAAAGAGTGCTCAAAAGAAAGCACAGGAGAAGATCCACCCTGTAACAGTCCAATTAAGTGGAAGCACCAATGACTGCAAATGTGACTTTTAAGTAACTCAACTGGGCCAACAGCGAGATGTTCAGATAAGCTTTGAGCATCGAGACCAGGATCTTAATTGGAACGTATAATTAAATAGGCAGCTTTCTCTCCAGATTTCTTATTTGGGAATTCACAGGCGTTGATTATATTTTAATGTAATGGTCTGGTTGTAGTCCAACACTATCTGTTAATTCTGATTTGCTCTAATTAGCACTTTGACACTGCTATCTACTTCTAGCTTGATTGAGTTTATAATGCTTTTAATCTTAGTACTACAACTCACTTTTTCTTTCACGTTTAATAAAAAAATTAAGACATTATTTCTAACAATGAACAACATACAATTAAAAGAGACTTGATTTGGCAAGCGTTTAATTAGATGTATTGTGTGTCAGGTCACTAGAAATTAACTGGATTGATCACTACAGCTGAGGGATCCCTTTTATATTTTTCATTCTCATATTGGATATGTCAAAAAGAAAAGAGAAAAAAAACTTTGAAAGGTAAAATAGGCAACAGTGGAGGACATAAGGAGTATAGGATGTTGGCATGTTTGACTAAGAAACAACAGAAGGTGGCTGTAAAAACTCAGATGCAGTAAGTATATTACCTCTCCATGTTTTTATATTGTTTTATATTCCCTCTCCTTTTTTTTCTTTTAAACCTTGAAATGAGACTTCGAAATCATCTACTTTCCTTTTCTCCTCTAGCTCTAGAAGAAGCTCTTTATCACTTCAACACAACATTGCCACCATACAGTCTTGAAGAAGGGAGGATTGAAGGTGAACAATGAGTATTTTGTGTGTGTGGGTGCAGGGTGAATGTTGAAGGGAAGAGCATCTTTTTCTCTAATCTAGCAATCTTAGTGGATACTGGGTTTAGAAATCATTTCACTGATTTCTTTACAAAGTATTATTCAAGCAGACAGAAAACTTTACTTGGAAATCATACGAAGGCTTCACTCACAAGACCCTTTGCACTCACCTCTAGAGGAGGAGGGAGTCCATGTTTCAACAACTCTACATCTAAACTATTTGCTCCTGCACCTCCTTCAAGAGCAATAGCATCCCACTGCTCCAAGTGACAAAGATGCTCCAAATCAAGACCTGGTTTTGTTTGCAGGAAGGATAGGGCCAGCCAGATTTAATTCCCTGTAGTTTTCTTCAATCCATCTGATGTCCACTCAGCATCCACACTGTCCTGCTGCATTCAAGAGCTGTCCTATGAGGAGCTCAGCTAATTTTCAGGGGAACACTGTCTAGATATGAAATGAGGTTCTGTAGTTACTGTGCAGTCCTGCCCACAGGTGGTTACATGCTCAGCTCTCCAGGACAGGGACATGGGCAGGAGTGCAGGGCTATTTTTGCAAGCAGCATTGAGAACATGGCACGAAGGCATGGGCCATTAAGCATGCCTACACCATGGTAGCAGAAATGTCTCTGACAGAGACATATGCAGAGGTCTATGCCAGATGGTTTCCTCAGCTAGGTTTGTTAAAGGTCTGCATGGACAGTTTATCCTATTCTGCAGGCATGCAGAGTACACATGGTCTTATTCCTCCCCATCTTTTTGAACAAGAAAAGTGAAGTCAATTGAACTGACTCAGCACAGCACAGCTTTTCAGACCAAATCCCAACAAAACACAGACTTAAAAGAATTTCTTTAGTGATGCCTGTTATGAGAGAGCTGCAGAAGTTTAATCACACTTAGAGGAGAACAAATGCTCTGTGGGTCTAAGTATGCTTGGATCAAGGAAGAAAGTGGACTATAATGATTTAATTGTCTTTATGAAGTCAAACAGTGAAAATCTAGCCAGACAGAGTATAACTTCAAGTCACCAGTGCCTATGGAACCACTTCACCAAGGAAGTGATGCCAAACAGACTGACCTGGCAGAAATTCCAGCTCTTCTGACAACAGGACACTGTTACAATACTGCTCTGGGGCCAGGCAGCACACAGAGATGCAGCAAGGACTGGGCACTAACAAGCAGTGACACACAGCAGCAGATGGTCCAACCAGGTGTAGGAGACAGCTGCCTGGGTGGGAAGCCCTGCTGCAGGAACCTGTGCTGATCCACCCCTCCTCCAGCCAGAATGGCTGCCAAAGGCACAGAGCTACTGGCTCCCTCTGGGCTGCAAGCCCCACAAAACCAGGGCTCTGATGTGTGTGGGAGAGCTGCTGTAGGAGCAGCTGCAGGGACACGGCTGCTTCACGTGTGAGCTGGTGAGAAACCAGTGTATGTGTTCATGCTCTCTTCTCCCTTCCCCTGCCAAGGCCACTGTTACAGCTGGCTGCTACACAGGCCATGCAGGAGCCTCAGCACAGCTCACTAAGTGTACCTGCAAAGAGGCAATCATTGTGACTTGTTATTTTACTGCTTCCCAAGAAAGCCTTGTTGGTGTGGCAGAAAAAGAAAACTCCCAGGTGAGTGTTAACTTTCCCAAACAAGCTTGAGTCCAGCTGTGCTTCTGTCAGCATTCCTAAGGAAGAAATGTGTCTCTTCACATATTCAACTGCATTACTGTGTGCTCTCTGTAGCATTTCACTAGTGTTTAACTGGGCTGTACTCTGCTCCATGAACAGCTGCAAACTCTTAATATGGTGACATGCACTGGTGCTGCCGTGTACAAAATTCATTCAGATTTTCATACCAGAGACACACGGACAACACAATACAATCACATTAAATCTGCCTTTACTGCACTTACTTTCCTTCACTCCTAACACATGCACACAGGCACACATACTTTTCAAGATGAAAAAACATGAAGCCAGCATGACCTCTGCTGACAGCAATCCTTCCAAGTGTTTCCTCTGCAGCTATACATACATTCAAGCTCATTCTTTCTGCAGAATTAACTTCATAAAAAAAAACCCTGCACATTATGTAGACTCACCACAAGTGACTCACTACAAGTATAGACTAACCACAAAAAGGAGTCGAAATTTTCGTTTATTGTTTGATTCACAAAATGCTCAAATAAATATTATCAGAATTGAAATGAAAATATTGGGATTCCCATCTTGAATGTTGCAGAATATGGGACAGCTCAGCCACACAGTTTAGGGCCTGTTGCCTAGGAACTCCTGGATGGAGGATGAAGATCTGTAGGCAATGCATGAGAGAGAGGATGTCCAGCACCTGTCGAGGCCATGCCCACTGCACTTTGCTGATCAACACTCTGCTTTCAGTCACTAAGGATACACTTCAGAGTAGGCAAGACTCCAAATTTTCTCCCCTCTGTAATTCAGGGGACACTGCAGCTCCCCATCAATATACAGACATCCACTGCCTTTTCTCTGATGATTGTATGTGGGCTATGTAAGGCTACTAAGTTCCTTGTGCCTTCGCTTTAGTCTTGGGAGGAACTCAGCAAGCTGGCTCTGGCCCAGCAAATGCACAGACACATCTTTAATATTTAGACACCATGACATTATTCACATGCTTAACTTCCAAGGACATGCCTCTGTGTTGTGCTGAAACGAGGCCAGGGTACTCAACACTTGCCAGAGTTGAATCTTTGATCACAGTGCACACTTCACTTTGTATCAAAAGAGGCTGGCTTCTTTTAAACAAATGCAGGGTTTGACATTTTGTTTACCCACATTTTTCTCTGCAGATTATAAGGTATATTTTTTACTCTTTACTTAACCATATATTAAACACTTTTTGTTTCTTTTCCCCCAGGAGAATTTAAACATACATTTCTCTTAATAATTTGTCTACATGTTCTATTAATAATTCAGGAACAAAATCTGAATGGTGCCAAATAAAAATTATGCTAATGTATGATGCCTTTTTACACCAACATGGAAGGAAGACAGTTACTTCTCATAAGCAACTCCCACAACATATTCATTGCACAAATAAAACAAGACAGAGTAAGTAATTTCAAATTATTTGCACCATGAAATGCAGAAGAACAGGCAGAGCCTATGTGGGAAAATAGTGCACGTGCAACACAGATGACAGAAAACACAGCACCAGGAAAGGAGAGGAAATCTCCAAGTCTTAAGAAAAGATATTAACCATAAAGGTAGCTGGGGAAACTGGAGATGGGAACAACAATTTTATTATCTTAGAGACGAACATGGGTGGGGAAGAAACCAGACAAAATTAATGGAGTTAAATATGCAGAACCAGAGAGGCTGCTCTACACTACAGGAACAATGCAGGAGAGAACACCACTGTGGAACAGCTAAGGAACAGCCTGGGCATGACTTGAATAGTGTGTGCAACATGATGACAAAAGAAAAAGGGCCCAGGGAAGCAGGCTAAGCTATAATCCTGTACGTACTGTATACTTGAAAATGACCCTCAGAGTTGTGAGTTTGTAGTGTGCAGGATTAAGATACTGTAACAAGAAAAGGACTTTAGAGAGCTAAGAATGGATAGTGGGCAGACAAGGTCCAGAACATAACCTAAAGATCTGCAGAAGGTATTTTCAATATGAAGCAAACAGCTGGTTTAAGATTTCTACAGAGGCAGGGTTGGAGGTTGGTATTTCTGAGATCTGGTGCAGAAACAAGTGCTTACATCCTGACCAGGCTCTTACACCTTGACCAGCTGCAGTCTGCAAAGTTCCAGACAGCAAGAAATCACAGGAATAGGAGATAGGGAGATGCACAAATGCTCTGGCAAAATAATATGGTCACTCATACAGAAGGATGCAGGTAAGAGCAACCTAAGGACTACAGAGCTGTGAGCTGCAGAAGATAAAAGTTTTCAGGGCCAACTGCAGAATTGCCCTTGCTTTGTCAGCTCTGCTGCAGGGCATCTGGAGCAGGGAAACTGTAATTAAAGGGAGATGCAAAGTAAAAACAAAACAGCATCATACTGGAATAAGGTAATATCAACTGGAGCCAGGAGGCAATGGAATCATAGCAGACAGGGAAAATAGGGAACCAAAGCGATCAAAGATTAGAGAGCTGAGGTGTCTCTGTCTAGAAGCATTTCCCCAAGACTGAACTGAGAAAGAAGGCAGCTGAAAACCTTAATTAAGCAATGCACCAGTACCTGTGTCCGGAACATTAAGCTTCTTTCTGTGCTTAAATTTGCTGACAATTTTGTGGAATAAGTTCTTTTCCTGAGACTGGAATGAACCTACAGACAACATCAATAATACATACTTTTAATTAGAAGCTTAACAAAGAGTACAAGAGTCACAGTATGTACTGTATTCCTCCCCTTCCTATAATACAAGCTGCCATTTGACGAGAAGCACAAAATCTGACCTTCTTCCCAAAAGGACTCTGGAGGCTTTCAGCAAGCTGTAGTTCAACCCACCACCTCCCAATGTTTAAGTGCATACAACGCATTTTGGGGAATGAAGCCCTTAGGAAAGCTTAACCATACAATAAAACAGGGGTTTTTCTTGCTTGTTTAAAGATATGCTCTCTTTTGCACATGTACTGGGCTTGGCTGGCAGGGAGCAACTTAACAGTGCTGGAAACACACCAATGGTGTAGTTACTGCTGGGCACTATTTACAGAGCATCAAGATCTCTCTTTCTCACTCTGGCACCCCAGCAAGTAGGCTGAGGGTGTTCAAGAAGTTGGGAGGGGACATAGTTGGGACAGCTGACCCATGCTGGCCAAGAGGCATTTCACACCATACTCAGCATAAAACTGTGGGGAAAGTTTTTTTTAAAGTTGTCCATTGCTCAGGCACTGGCTAGGCATCAGTTTGTTGGTAGTGAGTGCTTGCTCTAGCATTATTTATTTCCTCCCTCTAACTTAGGAAACTGTCTTCTTCTTGACCCAGAAAGTATTTTCCTTATTTTTGCCTCCTAGCCTCTTCCACATTCCACTGCGGGAGTGAGCAATGGGGTGGGAACCTACTTACCAGCCCGGGCCAACCCACCACAGGATGCAAGAGCTATTACTGCCTTTCTGGTGACCAGAAACGAGATATACTAAGTGCAAAAGTAAAAGCTCCCAAAGGAGGAAGGTGAGGTTATGTCCAGCTCATGGCATCATTCCTATTTTGCCAGTAGAGTCTTTACTAGGAGCACTCAGAAGACATCTTGTGTGACATTGGACAAAATATGCCACTATCAGAGTCATTAAGAAGTTAACCTTTGCCTCATTAGGGAAGCAATCAGTGATTGCAACAGTAACACAGGCATAAGAGATGCATAATCTCCACAATGCAAAGCCATTTTTAGGGAGTTTATAGAAACTCAGCTTCATCATCTTATTTCCAAAGACACAGTGGACAAATAAGTCTTCAGGCTAACTGAGAACAGATCAGCCCAAACAGAAATGAGATGCTGTGCACATGGCAAGATGATTTTTAGCCTAAAAAGCAGGTGGCCTTCCCATCTCTAGCTCATCTTGAACAGGATTCTACGAACCACAAACACTGGCCTTTTCCACTCCGCCTCATCCTTAAAAGGAACCAGACAAACACATTGACAACTGGAACACAACTGCAACCATACAGGATTGTGCAATCAGCTTAAGTCTACATTATACATCTGCAATTTGCCATCTCAGACTCCATATGCAAGGAAAGATAGAATAAAATGTGTGGCATATGGAAGAACTGTTCAGTCTTATGAAGTGAAAGCCATTCACAGATACCAAGCTGTCTGATCAATGCTGAAAATGACTCAGAGAAAGCTGAAGTCCAGCCAGAGGCAGGCACAGAAACTTTAATATCTTGCACATGTTGGTTTTGTGTCTCACTGCTACTTCTTTTTTAATACGGAAGAAATCAAAACTTTGGAGAAAGATTAATAAACTTCCAAAAATCTAGAAGTCAAACAACAAACCAAAAAAAGTCCAAGCAAGAGATCATCTTGGGCAATATCAGCTTGAATCTGAATAGCTTCACTAGAACCTGTACAGAAAATATCAGAAAGTACAACAGAAGAGGCAATATTCACTCAAACTTACTGAAGTATTGTTCTGCAAATTTTACAACAGCTTCCTGAGTATCACAGTGTAGTCTAGTGTCAGTGCAACAAAAATGTAAAACAAGGAATGAAAAAGCTCAGAGAGCTTGAGCCAAAGCCTAAGTGAAAGAACTAAGCTTTTCTTGACACCAAGTTAAAATACTTCATCCACATCAACAGAAACAAATATTCCCACCAATTCCACAAGAAGACAGAGATACACAACTACATGACTCTCATTAAATTTTTATTATTATTTTTTAGTTAGCTGATTAGTGATTTTTGCAGGCGCTTGGAAGAAGCAACATGTTACATATCACCTGTGTCTCAATTTCTACAGCTCAACCTGCACCATACAAACCATTTCAACCACTATCACAGACAGTCAGCCAGTGTCAGCAACTCTAAGCAGAATAACTGAGAGGAAAAACTCAGAAAAAGATGACAAGCGTTGCACAGAGGGGGAAATCTGTGTCTTTCATCTCCTTTTTCTCCGTTGAAGGCACCTTTGTCATCAGCCTGTACCTGCAAAATGCCACTTGCTCATATGGAAAATCCAAGGACTTTAGTAGGGCCAAAAGAAAAGCTGCCTTTCAGTAAGGAAACCTATTTCCTTCTCTTTTAGCTGTTACTCCTGTGAGACAGTGCCCAGTGACACTTAGAATACCCTTTGGCCATAAATACATTGAAAGAGAAGATGGGCTAATAGCTAAGTAAGTCAACAGTTCATACTTGACAATGTAACTTCTGACTCCATGAGAAACTTCATCCACACTCTCTGCTTTAACAGGCACAGTCACAGTCACCATGCAGGAGTTGACAGGATGCCTGGCTGGGCTACACCTGTTTCATGGGAACAACAGGAAAGTATTCCAAGACTTTGAACAAATGTCACTTGTGAACATTCACTCTAGAGAAAATCCATGACTGAAAAAAACCAACCTAAAAGTCTTGCTGTTAGGCAATGGACTCTAGACAGATTTCCTATAGAAAGCTGAAAAAAACCCTTTTAATGTTAGTTTTACTTGACATTGTTATGCAGCCACCTACTCATCTTGCTCTGTTGGAAGTATTCTACATGGCTGTTCCTCTCTCTAGCACTTCAGCAACTGCCACAGGATTTAATCCCTGGCTTGTCCATTGTGCTCACTGAGGGCAGCAGGGATTCCTCCTGGGAATACGTGCTATGGCCAGTGGCAGCTGCACAGGGAAGCAGCAGGCAAGAAAATGAACCATAATTGCCTTTCCTCCAAATTTCTGGGCATAGGCCTCCTTTGCTCTCAAAAAGTTCCCTGTTTAAGGATCTGATCAAATAGTGGACGTTTCAACAAGATCCTAACAAAATCAGGACAAGCAGTTTGTGCATTTCTGCATCTCTCAGAGGAAGGCGCTGTATTTTTAGGTCATGATCCTTGGAATGTTACAGCATGAAATCTCCAAGCATCTGAATACTTTGAACCAAGCTAAAAAAAAACCCCAGAGCTAAGACCAAGAAGAATGCCACAAAGCAGCATCCGTTTTAAGCTGATGCTTTATTTCTAGTCCTAGAGGCCATAGACAAAAAAAAAAAAATGTAGACAATCTTTTCCCCAAATAAAAGCACTCTCTGCAGTCTCCTCTTTGCCTTCCCAAAATGAAAGCTTCAGTGCAGTGCTTGGTGTATAAGTGAGCATTTCTTCACAGTACAAAGCAGAAATAATGACTCTGCCTGTTGCTCACTTTTGCATACAAGCAGATTAGTGACTCACTGCAGACAGCTGACTTCTGCGTGGTGGGATGTTTTGGCACATATGCCATTGGAAAGAAGAAAAAGAAAAAGGAAACAGTCACAGCTCCAGTAAATGTCGGAGTAGGCCATCTGCACAGATTCAGTATAGCTGTATTCTTCAGCCATTTTGGGACATTATTATTGTATATACACATTGCCAATTCAAAACACTTGATGTAGATTTTAACAAAGCTTTATGGCTTGTTCAGTCCTGCTCCCGTTGAAGAAAGACTCCCCAGTCATTTCAGTGGGAGCAGAATTTAATAGTCGGTTTTTTTAAAATTTAATTTAAAGTTTGGAAACTCTGGGGGAAAAAAATGCCTCTCATTTAAGAAAAGGTTCAAATTTTTCTTCATACATGTGGATGCAAAACAGCTTTCATGCTACAGGATTCTTCAGGTGCTTTTATGTAAAAGCACTGGCTGAAGTGTGGACTGGACATGACAAGCACAACAGACGTAGTCAGTGGGCACTGCCCTACTGATTTTCCACTTCAGAGCAGGAAAGCATCCTGACAAACTTGGCTGTGTAGTTAGGTAGCAGATCAAGCCTGTTGTAGGTATAGGCTAATGACATTTGACAGAAAATCAATCCAGCACTGTTTACTCTAGAATAAAACTTATTAAAGCATACGGTTACAGCTGGGGGTGGAGTGCAGAGAACCCAAACCCAACAAAAACATTTCTCCATTTTTATTTACCCAATATTCTGGTGAATGTTTAGAGTGTAGCACTCCAACATATTTTACATATTTTAAATGTTTAGGAGACACTGTAGACTTCAAAAATTAAGTAGTTATCTGTGCTGAGTGAAAATGAGTAGATAGTTTATGATCCTGCACACACTCATCCAAAAAGAGCAAACCATCACTTTAAGGAGTGTTTACTTAAACATATCCCTACTGATTTTTATCTGCTATCTGGAAAACCCAGAGGCCCCAAACACTTGTAGACACTGTTTGTGTTGGACAACTCTGCTAATTACCTGGCAGAGACACACCCAAGGAAAAGCCACACAGCAGAAACAACTCCACACAGCACAGTAATGCAGAGCACTGCAAAGTTAAGGTCTCCCACATCCCAGCACAGTCACACCCATAAGACTATATTGACCCCTCATGATTCATGCTCATTGCATAAAAAGTAAGATGCTACTTTTTTTTTAGTTCTAATGGTCTAAAAAAACCCCGGACAATTCAAAAAACCCATAACCACACCAAACCAAACTCCATTATTTTGCATGATATGCCAGTTTCCTTTCCTGCAGTACTTGCAGTAGCCTAGCACACAGACCTGCCTGTGCTATACTTGTGGAGGCCAGTGTTCTCTAAAAGTCTTTACATTCATCACACTTCACCAGACAATGGCATGATGAGGCTCAATAGCCTGTTAGTACATCACAAATTAAATTGAGGATTCAGCTTAATAAATGTTTCACTCAACTGGAACAAACCTTACTAAGCTAGTAAGTTCACTTGTATGCACTTTAGGTCAGATCATTTCAAATCCACAACTCACATCCTAAGAAAATAAAACACATTTAAAATTGACCTACTGCCATGAAATATTTACTTTTTAGTAATCCTTCTTTTCCAGAAGAAAACTGCTTTGTTGGAAAGTTTTTCAACTACCTCTTGAGAGCTGACTGAACCTTGCTCTTCAAGGAGTTGGAATGATTGCCACAAAACTGTCAGCCTGCCCAGCCAAAGTGTGTGAATTCAACATTCTTTGGAATTAGGAGCAGGTATCCCTAGCTCTTGTCTGGATTTAGTTTGGGGTTGTGCTTAGATGTTCACTACAGGAAGAGCAGTGTTACTATCTGATATTCCTGCCCTGAGGCTGCTTGTTGCAACCCCACAGCTCAGTTGGTGGAAAAGTTCATGTGACTGTTTACCATCTGCTCAGTGCAAAGTCAGCTGGCTTAATTTAAAGAGCCCTTATTGTCAGCCAGAGGCAAATGCTCCATGACTGTCTCTGCAGGGCTGTGCCAAAGATACTCATATCAGGGCTTGTAACCAGCCTGCAGTTATGCTTTTGACCTTCCCTTGAGACAAGGCCAAATATATTCCAAAGCTCTTTAAGTGATGCTAACAAAGATAAAAACTAAACTCTCCTCTATGAGGCTACCCAAAAGCAGAATGCAGTTCTGGGCTACCTGGCTTGAGGCAGAATTCTAGCCCACCATTCTCAAACAAACAGGGCCTGCAGAATTTTTAAACATACAGACACTTGAACAGGTAAATACTGTAGCAAGAAATCCAGTGAGCTGCTACTACAACTTCAATTGCTAGATCACTGTAGTTGAGGTAATTTTCTTCCCAACAGATGTTGCTTAATTACCAGTGTGTTATCGTACTGTAAAGCAATTCATTCAGGCTCATTTAAGAAGTTCTGTCAAATACAGAAACAAAATTAAAGGCAGCTGAAGTCACAACTAGCTTGGTATTAGCACAAGTCTAATTTTGCAAAGTGGCTGTTCCACATCTAATTACAAAAATCAATACCAAAATTGGCATGCACTAGAAAAGAACAGCTGCTCAATCCTGCACACTGTAATGTGATTATTTGTGAAGCATTCAAAAGGCATAGATCTAATCCAGGGTCACCTGGCTAAAACAGCCGTATTAGATCTTAAAACCTGTCAGTCAGTGGAACTACCACTGTTGCAGAAAAGGAAACCAACTTCACATTGCAAACTGCGCCTGACGAGGATCCTTTTGAGCATCCTTTGGTCTTGTGGAATTACTGGTATGTAATTCCTTCATTTTGTGATGCTTCTACACTGTATATATGCATCAGTATTTCTGCCACCATATAAAAGCAGTTTTACCCTACCGCACTGTCACTTCTCTACCACCTCTGTGTCACAGGCTGTCTGTATAAAAAACCAGCCCAGTGTGTAATGAGTTTCTCCCTTCACGAGCCTCAGCAATGGAGCTGGGTATGGAATTGGTTTTCATGTCCTCTTAACTTTTTTTTAATCTCATCAGGACATTTTTGTGCAAAACTTATGACAGAATTATAATCTTGATAAGAAGAAAAATTCCAGATGTTTCATTCAGGCATCTCTGGTAGCTTATGTTTTAATTTACAGACCCTAAAATTACAGTGAAACTAGAACTGGCATAAAACTAAGCTTGGAAAAATGTCAAAATGTAACCTTTGATCATATGCCCTTTTTTCCCCATTTTCTCTTGGGAAAACTTGTCATATTCACTTACTTCACAAATATTCACGTTTTTGAAAAACTTTCTTGCTATGAGAAATACATTTAGTGTACAAACTCTATCCAGTTCTACTTATCACGAAAATTAGGAATCAAGAGGAAAAACAATCAGCCTGAAAACTAAATCAGACAAGAATCAACTAACTTCAGTGCTAGGAAATTTCTTCTTTGACTTCAGACTTTTCACAGGTAACAGTAAAGTAAGAATGTATAAATTCCTGAGCTTGTCCCAGCACTGCTGCTGCTTAAGAACATCCCGCACTTGGCAATTTACCTTTGTTGGATTTTGGTAGTTCACATGAGCCGCTTCCAATCTTTCGCTTTTTCCTCGAAACAGCTGAATTTTTCCTGTCAAAGGTAATAGGACTGTATTGAGGGAGGCTGTTGAATTTCTTTGCAAATTCTTCTTCCAATTTTGCTAAGCTAAATGGGAAACAAAACCATTCAAATTAAATGTAACTCTTCCTGGAGAAAAAAATATATTGTTTAAGAGCATGTGTGTGTGTGTACACACCCTTCTACATAAAAAGAGTGGAAAAATAGTAAGTGCACACACTGTAAACACCAAATCAGTATATATTAATCCAACTTTGGAATGAGAATGTACATTTCTGCTTCTGCATTTGTAACAGTGCAAACTGACCCTTAGTAGCATATGTTAAAATTAGAATAAAAATAATCAATGTCATACTGGTGACATTTAGCTCTGTTTGTTGCACAGATTCGTATAAAGGACTTGTCTTTTCTGTGAAGTGAATGAAATAACACAGTAAAACCAATAAATAAACCAATAAAATAACTTTTATGTAAAGTTCTCACACTAGAATGAAAACAGCATTTCAAACCAGAAAAAGAATGTCAAACTAATCAATCTTCTGTGGATATTCTGAAACATGAAGCTTTGGGGTGGGAATTAGTTTTGTATTTGTTCTGCGTGATTAGATTTTCTCTCCTCATATTTTATTTGCTGTGAGATGAAAAATGCAACTAGCTTATGCTTTTATGAAACCCAACAGGCCTCATACTGCAGCCCAAACTGAATGACTGTCAGCAGATTGACTACAACTCAAGAAATCCACAGACAAAGGTATGATTGTTCCTAATAGCCAAAAGAAAACAAAGCACTCAAAAGAGGATGGCACAGCATTTCCAGCTGTAATGACTACACTGGTTTGCATAAGCACTCCATTCCTGCAAATTTTTGCAGCCAGGCAGAAGTAGAAATTGTGTTTTAGTAAAAGGCAGTGCACACAGTTAGGCAGTTTATAAACAGCACTGTCATGGGTAGGGGAACAACGACATTTTCCACTTGTTTTTAATTCTCCTTGCTATGAAACCCCTCAACTTGACAGAAGTTGGCATGACTGTTGGAAAGATGGCCCTTATACTCTTGGAAATATCACAAGAAACATGGTACTTCTCTCTGCTTTCTGAAGCAGCACTTCAAACAAATTGCATTCTGAAAGCTTTGGTACACAGAACGATACCTCATTTTTTCTCTGTAATTACTTACTTCTCTCAGTAAGCAATTTTCCATCTTAAAATACAGCGTTGGCTCTTTGCAGACCAGCTGCACGGTGGGGTTTGTTTGTTGGTGTACACGTTTTATTTTGGTTTTAAATCACAAAGGTGTCTGACATCAGTAGTGCTTGGTACTGCCACCTTTTTCTCTTCCACACTGATGTTCCCTGACAACCACAAAACCATCTGATTTTCTGCTCTGACAGCTGTCATGCAATGCCATCCTCTGACTCAGCTCCTCTCCCACTGTCTGTTCCCACCTGCCTCTGCTCCTGCCCCGAGGGCATGTGAGGGGCAGCAGCTCTAATTGGGAAGGCCAAACCTCATTTGACAGTGGATGAGCTGCCATCCTGGCTAGTGATTTATAACTCGTGGGACGTTCAGGCAGTCGGGAGTGCTGCGAATAATTATTTAAAGAAATAAAAATCATCCACACTGTCATGAATTTTAAGAGCCCCTCAGAAGCCTGGTTAGACATGTGTAGCTGAGCTGAGCTGGTCATGCTGCACAGCCTAGTCCTGCCAGGAGATAACACGCAGGTAGAGTCCTGCCTGGCAAAGGGGTGGGCTCTATGTGGGGAAAGCACATCTGACCCAGACCATCAGGGACATGCAGGAAGCTACCAAGGAGGAAGGTAAGAGGACACAGGGAAAATGATGTAACTGTGAAGAGGTGAGGACCCTTTCATCAACATGTACAAAATGAGGCTGAAATGTGATGCTGAAGGGAGCAGAGGGAGTTAAGTGGAGCAGGTAGAGGTAAAACCAGCTCTTCAAGTAGGCAGAAGATCAGGTAATGCAATGAAAAGGGATACAGGATACCTTCCCCAGCACTTATGCTTCACAAATTCTTAAATCTGCCTTCACAGAGTTCACTAAATAATATTCATTAATGATGCAACTGAATAAAGATGAGAGATTGGAAAATATGTATTTCCTCATCCAGTCAGCTAATGAGGGTAGAACAGCGTTGAATGAATGATTTAGACAATTTTCCTAGCTACTCTGAATAAATAATTTACAACTATTTTTTTTATGCCACAAGATGTGGTCAGTTTTCCCACCATTATGTGTGAAAAGTTTTCAATCTTTCAACTTAAACTTTAAAAATATTTCCAAAACTTATACAAAGCTCTAAAAGGATAAAGTGTTCCATTTTTTCTTGACTAATTTTTCATGACTATTCCAATAAACAAGACTTGGGGATTCCCACTGATTTAATATCTTTGCTGAAAGTGAGCTGCAACTAGATGTCACACAGACTAGGTTGTAAAAAGGGTGCTGCAAACCTGCAAAACCAAACATATTATAATTTTAAGCATGAACCGTGGAAAAACTCCCCCTTTTAAATTCATTTTCCCATCTGCAAGAATTTGCAAGTACGAATGGCTAGCAGATTTAACTACTGTGCCTGCAGCTAAATAAATCTGTAATATTCTGACAAAAATCATTACTTGTGTACTAGAAAAGTAATTCTGTGCAGCCTTGCTAAATTTTAATGCATCTATACTCATTAATTGCTTTTAAGATATATTTAATTTCATCATTAAACATAATGGTGGACATAAACAGTTTAAATATCTTTTCTCTACAACAGGAAAATGACATATTTATCATAATTATTTGCCAGTATAAGGACATTGTTTACTATTCTTCTGTAAGCAATCTCTCCAAGTGGGCAAAGAGATCCATTCTTTCTCATCTAATCTGGTTTATGATGATCGAACACCTACACAGAACCTTAAATAGTGCTTGCCAAGTACTCTGGAAATGTGAGTAACTCTCTTCACCACTTTTTGAGCAGGTAAATACTGTGTGGTTTGTTTAGAATTGAGCAAATAACATCATTCAAATTCACTTACAGTGGTGTAAACCACGCGAAGAACTCGAAAGAATTACTTTGCTATATAAACAACAGGTATTTAGAGCATGACTCAGTCCAATAGGGTTTTTCATTTTAGGAATTGTGATTATTTGTGTGTTAGATGCAGTTCACTTAGCTGCAGTGAGGAGGACTCACTCTTAAATTATTAGGCTGGCCTAATTAAAACATCAAACAGTGTTAAGCCACAACTTACCCAAAAACAAACTCTTCCTTTGGCTTAGTCTTTTTCAGTTTTTTGTTCCCACTTGTCCCACTTGGGGAAAAGGCCCATATTTCTTCATTCCAGCATCCTTCATGATCTGAGGAATTACCTTTTCCTGAGCTTCTTTTTCCTGTGATGAAGGCAGAAAATTGTTTCTTATCTTTAGAAAAATGTTCTAAAACAAAGTAGACTCAGAAGAAACTTGTGTACCCAGTCGGTACTGAAACTTACAAAGTCTAACCTTCTTGAAGGAAGTTACAAAACATTTTTTATTTAAAACTGGGTAAGGATGATATTGACAACTATTCTGCATCCCCTGGCCTGTCTCTTCCTGGACTACCTCAAAAGTCAGGATCTCTTAAGGTATAAAGAAGAAAGAGATGAAGAGATACACAGTAATAAGCTTCCCTAAATTACAAACATCTTTTTTTCTTTTCTGACTGTTCTAATTACACATATAAATCTACCAGCTGGAAGAATACACTTCCAGACATTTCACTGAAAGCTTCCAGAAATTATCTCAAATTTGCCCTTCCACAAGATAAAGGGTTCTCACTTACTGCCTACAGCAAAACTAACAACCAAAGCAAAACCAGAACACATTTGCTTCTTGCAGGATTGAGAACTATGTTCACAACGGCAAGAGTTGTTTATATAGAAACAAGGTAATTGTTCGGGGTTACATACATCACAAGTCTTGCACACATCTATCAACAGGCTGACAAATTAAACAACAAAGCCTTCAGTCAAGAAGTTAAAACTCAGATCATGAAAGACGAAAATAGAGCAGTTAGGAGTTTGTGAGGCAAGCAGGAACACAGACTGCAAGACTTCAAAACACCTGCCCTGGAACATGGAGTCCAGCCACGCCACCTGTCCCTAGCATCTCAGGGGGCCAGACACAACATTCCCACTGCACACTGCTCAAACTCCAGCTTAAACACGGACTTTTGCTTTTCTTCCCACTTCAGGCAGGCTTTTGCAGTTCATGCTGTAAACAAAACACTCAAAGCCACCCACCTCTGTCCACATTAGCGCGCAGAGATGTGAGCATGCCCTCTGACACCAGAGTTTTATAAAGAGCACCTTTGCAAGATCTCTCTGATTTCCTGGAGCCACAGGTTTCTATCTTTTTAACACAGTCACTGTCCTCAGTTTTGACCTGTTCTGGTAAGCTCTGGGGTACCACCTCCTCTGTTGGGGTCAGTGGTTCCACCTTAATGTTATGAGAAGCCTCACACGGTACTTCCTTGCTGGCTTCAATGCTAAGGAAATCGGGAGGCTTTGATTCTTTGGTGGTCTCCATCGGTTTCTCCTTTGATGTTTTCTTCTCTTTCGATTTCACTTTTTTCTTTGGTGATTTTGTATCCAACATGCTTCCCTTCACATTTGAGACAGGGCGGTTTTTTTTGCGGGGAGTGTCCGCGAGTCTCTCAGCACCCCAGTCCCCCTTGGCCACGGCTTCAATTGTGTACATTACACTTTCAATGTCCGACTCCGAGGACTGCCTCTTTTTACAAGATTTCTTGGGGGTGCATTTTTCATTTGTGTGCCGATCCAGCTTATTTTTTTTCTTTTTCTTCTTTATCTTTTCCGGCTTTAGCCCAAGGATAGTCATGTCACTCATGAAAAGCTCTGGAGAACGGCACATGTGATCCTTTGTGTTATCCTTTCTCTCAAAAGGACAGTTTTCCATTGCAAGACTAGTAAAATCTCTGCATTCTGCAGTTTCTGATTCCTCAGCTTTTATTTCATCTGGGTTTTGCATTTTCTCTGTCTCTGATTGTTCTAGTTTTCCTTTACTGGAGTCTTTTACTGTTGTTTTCTCCAGTTCTATTTCCATGTCCTCTGAAACTTCCCCTTCTTCATCTTCCAGTGCTTCCACTTTTGTTTTCCCAGGTTCTTTCACTTTTACTCCTTCTGAAGCAAGGCACATCTAAAATAAGTTTAAAAACAGTCCCATGAAACAAACATCACTTATACTAACAGGAGCATTAAACAGAGAATCTCTCTGACATTTTAGTTTAGGAAAGCGAATTGTGCTACAGGACAATACTGAAAAACACAGTGAAGCCCTGCTGAAACCGATGCAATGGGATGAGGGCTAAGTGTTAGAATAAGGCTAGTGGGTTCTATTGCTCTAATAGAAAAAGACTCCAACTGATCTCAGTGGTGTTTCCTTTAAGGCTCTTTATATTATCTGGAAACCCACTGCTAGACAGATTTTCAGAATATCTGAAATGCAACGGAACAGAGTTATCTCTGACTATTGCCACAGATAAGCTACTTGAAATCTCACATCCGTTCCCCCTCAACTTTCAGATGTCCTTAATACAATTCCTTTCTCCATTTTCCAAATGGCCTTGAAGGAGGAAGGGAAAAACATTTACTGAATCTCACTAACTGAGATTATTTTCTTTTACTTGAATGTAAAAAATTATTTGGAAGGTAGTATAAAAGCCTTCCGAATCTTTCTTCTCATGTCACAGACTTATTCTGCAGGAACTGCGAAGCAGCAGTGGTTGCCATGGTTATCTCCTCCTGGAGACAACACTAATGGAAACCAAAATCCTTGTACTATCCAAGGAACGCGGATATTCAAAAAAAGAGCTGTCAGAAGGTCCTCAATCTGCCACATTCCTGCAGCATTGACTTGGGAGATCCTCTCTGTTTTGGATCTCCTGTAAGCTATGTGGACACCTCTACAGAAGGCAGTCCTTCACGGCACCAGCCACCTGCCCTTGGGAAGACATGCTTTGTTTTTGCTGTCCACTCTCAAAGCCCCCAAGCTGAATTCCCAGTGCAGTTTTGTTTTTAGAACGAATGTCAACCAGTCACCTGGAGCAAAACCAGATGGAAGAGGCTTGCTTTGAACCAGACATCAGAAGGTTCCTGCAGCTCAGCCCACAGGCCACGTGGTCAGCATGGATGTACCTCCTCCAGACCACTGGGTTCTCTTTAGGTCCATTTTAGGTTTCTCAAATTCGCAAGGTTTTTTTTTTTCCCCTTGCAAATTAAAAAAACTCTCTCATACCAATTTATAACATAACACCAATGATTGAGATGTTTTTGAAGCAGGTTTCCAAAACTGTTGCTGCACAAGGTAGAAACTACTGATCTGATTCAGGACAAGCCAGGCTGAGCACTGTAAAGCACCAGAGCTTGAGCAACACATTATCTATTGGGAAGCAGGTTACACTAGGCAAAAGAGAACTCCACAACTATGCTGATGTGGGTTCTTGGTACAAACGTACTTCTGTGACTTTTTTACTACACTGCAATGTTAAGCACAGCATGTGATTTTCAAAAGCTAAAGATCAAACTTTAATATAGAGCTCACTGGACTAAGAATATTTTGCCAATTCAACAAAATTCCCTACCCAATGGATTTTTTTCTTTTATATACTTGCTTCTTCTTCAGTAGCCAATAGTACAGAGCTATACATGTGGCTACAAAAAAAGTGACTTCTGTCTTGTCAGCACTAAATAAACTTGTAATTAAACAATCTTCAAGGTTGGGAAAGCTTAAAAAAAGTGTTTAGAAACAAAATAAAGGCAAAATTTCAATAAATTGCCATTGGTTTTAACTGCTCCCAGAAGGAAGATCTGCTGACAGTATCATAGCAGAGCTTCTATAGAAGTTATTCACCTGTTAGTTCACCTGAAAAATAAAACTGGCATGAAAAGCAAAAATAAGTGAAAGCAGCTCATGACCAGTAACATGAATTTGTAATGGCAATGCCCAAATTTGAATAACGCAGTCATCAGTCCTCTCTCTCAACTATCTGTGTCCCTCAGCCAAACCCTAAAACCTCAAAGCCTAAACCAAAGAATTGAATCACATTCACTTGCAAAGGCCCTTTGCCACCAGGAACTGGTGGTTCTTCTCAGCTGCACCAGATTCTCAGAAACCTCTAAGCTGATGGCTAGTCTGGGGAAATCTTGACTTGTGGCACCTGAGCCACAAGCCATGATAATTTATTGTTCAATAAGCAGTGGGGCAATGATAACTGTATCACTGTTCTGCCTTGCAGCCTTTGGCAATCAATAGCTTTAACTTCTCCACCCCACTGCACCTGGGGCAATTGTCACCAGTGTTTTAGTATTACCTCTGCCAGCTGAAATAATGCTGATGTTCCACACTGTTTTGTTAAATCAGAAGGCCCTGAACGGGACGTACTTGAAGAAATCTATGGAGATAAAAATACAACACAAATCAAACATTCTTTTATCACTACCAATTTTTTTATTTTAATGTTTATGACACTGCTTCTGAACAGATTGTTTCCCCTACTACCCAAAATTCATTCCTAAGATTATAAACTGAAAAAGTAGTGCAGACCTGTGCATGCTGGCATGAATAAAAGCCCACTCCAACACTGCTGTGGTGGTTAACGCCACTGTATGCTAAACGATACCTGCAGATTTGGGGTTTTTCTTGTCTGGACTCCCTTTGAGGAACAGGATGAACTGAAACACATGCTCTCTCCCGCAGGAAAAGACTCCAGCAGTTAAGGAACAATCTACACCAGCATGCAACCCAGCTAGTGGTGTTTTTAAAGGCTTAGCAGGACACTGTATTCCAAAATTTTTTTATTATTTCATTATCATAGGTTAAGGAAGCTATTCCTTTCAGGCTATGCTATTGCCTTTTGATGTCCCATAGGACTCATATGAAAGAGATGCTCTGAACCCAAAGCTACGTAGGAGCCCTCAAGCCTTTGGTAATCTTCAGTACTCCTCAGAGTAAAAGGAGGCTATCATGCAAGGATGTTGCTGATAATCCTCTGGAGTATTTTTCCTGTATCAGGCCATGAGCCTCCTCCCTACTTCAGAGTGTTTTGTATCAGTGTTGAATGAGGTGCAAAGAAATGATCTTTTTCTAAACAAATTTAAAGTATCAGTATCAGAATTGGCCACTAGTATGACGAAAATGTTGTATTTTTAAGGACATATCCCATCATTTCTGACCAAGCTTATGGGTTTCTTATACCTCATTCTTTAGGCTGCCTAAGAAAGTGAAGTTGTAAGGGACTGGAGAACTCAAGAATTTACACCCTTCTGGCTCTATCTCCACAAATTCAGTTTTCACTGGTCTCAACCAACATGGGCCTACAAAGTTGACTGCAGAATTTGGCTTTTTTTTTTTTTACTTCCTTTATGGTCACTGCCATAAAGGAAGTAAAAAACAACACTGTCTCTACATCTCCTGGAAGGTGCAGCTCTTCACAGCATCTCCCAAGCTCTGACCATCAGAGCTCAAGCCTGCACATGCTGCTCATGGCCAAGTGCTGTTAGTGCTGTGAAGTGCCCTCCTTGCCTTGGTGAAGTGATGCTCCCCTCCTGCACTGCCTCCCTTCACTCTCATGCCTCTGCACTGAAGGCTAAAGACAGAGCAAGGCACTCAGCTGAGCTGAACAGCAACAGCCTCCCAGGCTTCAGAATACAGAGTGGCTGCTCCAACCATTTGTAGAAACTTAGAAATCCTCAGAATTTTTAGAAAATAAGTTAACCCCCTTCTGCATTTTATTTTAATCACCATCTGTGAAATATTGTGAAATATCAAAAAGGAAAGGATAGGGAAGAGGGGGGGAAAAAAAGGAAGATAAAATTGCTTAATCTACATAGCAAGAGATGAAGGAGGAGCAGAGCAGTGTGGTGTGCTGAAACAGGCTCCCACGCACCAGACACCTGGCACGCCAGCAGCATGGCAACAGTAGTCCAGTCCCCTCCAGTGCACAGCATCTGCAGTTTGCAGTTAGAGCAGCACAGCACAGCTGTCTGCCAAATCCACGTGCAAACCTAAGACACCCTCGAGGTGATTATGAACATGGTTTATTTGGGATGCCCCAAACCAGGTCTTGAACTGCTATCTGAAAACTAAAGCTGAATCCCTCACATATCATTTATCCAACTACGATCCACCACTAGAGATCTCCAAAACTGAGGGGAAAAAAGAAGGAAAAAATCAATAGCACTGATGTCCTACAAGAGCTAGAGAGATGGAAGATGTGCCCAGCACATCTGTGTTTTTCCCTGCATGAATCAGAGCCTTTAACATCCATTTTGTGTATTAAATTAGACTTGCAGGAATCCATCTGAGCAATCACAGAGAGATCACGGAAACCTGTCCAACACACAACGTCATGCTGCCAGACTTAGCTTCACGTTTTCTGCCACCTGCAGTACAAACTGTGCACTCCTGTGGACAAGCATCTGTCCTACTAAATTAAGGCTTCACAAGCTTCACAGTCACATCACAACTTCTCATGCTGACTTCTAGAAATCAGGCTGCACTCAGCAATAAGCCTTACTCCAGAAGAGCATACTCAGCCTGCTGCTGTCCTGTTAGAGGCCATGTTAAAAACTTCTGGTGCCCCTGAGTAAATACTACCAGCCCTTCTGCTGTCCCAGAGCTGCAACAGCCAAATACCCTTATGGATCACTGATCACAGTTAGGTGTAATCACCCTTGCATCACAGGCACTGCTGGCAATGGAGCACATAGCCACAAACTCCACTACTTCCAGAGACTGCCTGTACAGAAAGGCAGATTTTCTTCCACTCATGTAAGTTCCTATAAAGCCACAGGCTTGCAAGACTATCCCTCAAACAAAACATGAAATACTTCGATTTCAATGCTTCCAACCTCTGCCTTTTTACTGAGAGGGACTGACCTCACCAGCAAGAATATAGGGCAGGCTGCAAATATACAGGATCCAGAGAACCATTTTCCTTATTGAAACAGGATGTAAATTTGAAATAAAAAACTAAAACACCAGAACAAAAACCAACAAAAAAAAGGGTCCAAGTAATGTGCTAGCATACTCCCTTATTTGTCTGGAATACAGTATGTATCTTCATCTTTCAGTCATCACAAAGAATAGCATTTGCACATCAGAACTCAGAGATTTTTGAGTGAATCATCCGTATCAAAGAGGAGACCTCTACAAGGTTATATTTAAGACTCACAGAGAATTTCTAGGACTTTGAGGAAACCTGACCCAGCATTCTTGATTACTGCCGACAGCTGCCAATTTTAGAATGTAATACACTGCATCAACTTCCAACTCTTCATACAGATTCCTGATGACCTCAAAGTCTACTTTTCTTTTCCTATTCTCAGTCCCCAATTAGGCAATGCACCTTCCAATCATTATAACTAAAGCTTTATTTTTTTAATCCTGGTATCCAGCTCCTCATTAAGAAGAATATTGTTATCTCCTGTCTTTGCTGCTCTCCTGAGCATTGTTTTTATTACAGCTATAAAGCTAATTTTCCTAAAAAGAAGTGTAACTTCCTGTGTTGCCTCTAAGAAAATATGCACATTCACAAGTGTCTTAAAGACTAGGTTCCTGAAACCACAGCCACTGCCTACTTCTCTTGGTGTCATTGTTTACTAATCTGTGTTTCTGGAAATACCAAATTTGATACTAGAGCAAACCTTAAACAATTCCTACTTTTTCTGTGGAAAAGTTAGGCACATCCTCCTCTTCTGACACTACTGGGTATAACTTTACCTCTGCCAACTGGAAGAGTGCCGACTTCCCACAGTGCTTTACTGGCTCAGGACTTGGCAACTGGGAAGTATTTGATGAGATCTAGGTTACAAATGAACAGAGAAGAAAATATTTCAGTGGCACACAGGAAAGACAGAAAGGAAGGGAGAAAAAGAATGGAAAATAAGAGATTAGTTCAATCAGTTACTTTTAGTTCTTTCCGGCAAAAGGCCCTACTTCAGACAGGCAACCCCACCCAAGAAACACTTAATAGATATGTAGAAAACAGGAAAATACAAGCAAATACAGCATGCCTTCCTTAGATTACACTGATGGATACTCTATGTTTGTACTGTCCACAGCTAATATTCTGTCATGCCTTTTTTTTTTTTTTGTCTGTTTTGTAAGTGAACAAGTCATACCTGTTGCTTAAAAATATACACTATTAGTTGTTAAGGTTAAATAAAATTCTCCCAGAAGGTCTGGTCAGTATTTTCCATTTCTTAGACATAGAAGAGGACCATCTGTCCTCACAGGCAGCTCTTGTTTTGCTTTCTTTACTTATGAAAAAGGAAATAAAACCTATGTCTGGAGATCAAATCTAGCCTTCCGAAGAGCTGTTGGTGTGCCAGCACCTGTGATGAGTAAATAACTACCGTTACCACTTTAGGGAATTGCTTTTACAGCCAAAATTTTTCAGATCTGCTTTCTAGTGCAGCATTATGAATTCAGAAATACAAGAATTATTATTTCTGATATGTGACCTGTTTTGGCATGGCATTGCATGGTAGTGTTCGACCTGGAAACCTTTAAAAGCCCTGGGACAAAATCACTGGTGTTTCTGTGGTATCTCCCTCACCACAAAAATCACACTTAGGCCCTTGATTAGGCAGGTAGCCACAGGACAAGGGCAATGGTTTTAAGCTGGAAGAGGGCAGGTTTGCAGCAGGTGTTACGAAACATTCTCAACTCAGAGAGTGGTGAGGCACTGAAACAGGTGGCCCAGAGAGGCTGGTGTTCAGGGCCAGGCTGGATGGGGCTTTGAGAAACCTCATGGAGTGGAAGGAAGGGGTTTTCCTGCATGTAGCAGGGGGGTTGGAACAAGATGGGCTTTAAGTTCTTTTCCAATTCAAACCATTGTATGGTTCTATAATCTTCCAGATGCAAAAATTATCATGTTTGCCTTTCTTCTTGTGATTAATTATTTCTTTTGAACTAGGTTATTTGAAGAATTTATCTTTTAATTACCTGTCAAAGAATTTATTATTGCACTCCCCATCGCATCCTCCTCCACCAAAATCCAGGACATCCATTTCACTTGAAGCCATTTAAAATACCGTGAATTGTACTCAAATGTGCACTAATAGTAATTTTTAATATTAAACTGAAATATTTCAACATCCTAGTTTTGCTCTGAGACAGTTCAGTGAACCTGCTCAGGACCCTACTTGACTAAGTGATCTTGTACACTGCACTTTGCAGAAAGATAAAAAGTTAATCTTTCTATTATAACAAATGCTCATCTCAATGATTTTTTTTCAGCACAATATGAATGGCAGAAAAAGGACAGAACAACACCCACACACACACTGAATTATAACTTGAGAACATACAGGCATATCTTGCTTCCTGATACAGAAAGTGAGGAAAGAGTGAAGAAATTCTGACAAGACAATAGGTTTTCCTAACAAAATGTGTGATCGTTATAGTACTAAAAGAAAGAGGAAGCAGACACTTCATATCAGGAAAAAAACCAAACCAATCTTTTAAGAATTAAGAAAACAAATAGTGAGTGACACAAGCATGTAACTCATTCTGATGAAGTTACTGGCCAAACATCAGAAGGAAAAGAATGGCTGATCAAAGAGCTCTCAGTGAGATTACAGATGCCATTCTCTGTCTTATGAACATCTTCCAGCCTTAATTAGAATAATCAGAACCTCCATTACTACTACCACAAACAGTCCTTTACTTATCTAGAGGTTTAACTGAAGCATCATTAGGATCAAGTTACTATCTTTCATTACAACAGGTGAGATTTTAGCTACTATATTACATTTTAGTTTGCAAAAGAAGCATGATACTACTTTTTCATCTTCCTCCTAGAATAGGCATTTTATTCCAACACAAACATTTAATAATTTCAGTATGTGGGCAAACAGCAAATACACATGTCTATACCTGGGAAGTTTACAGCTTCACATATAGGAAAGCTGGAAGAGAAAACACTCACTAGTTTTTCCACTCCCAATTTCAAGGTATTTTGACCAAAGTGTTGGATTCAAACTTCCTGTTCTGCACAGAAATAAAGAGAGAGCAAATCTTCTCAAAGTGAGTATGTGAGAATGCAGCAGTGACAAAATCATCCTCAGGCATGCTTTTTTCTTAAATGATAGTAACATGCTGGACTAGCAAAAAAAAAATTCACCTTGTTGCATGCTGCACGTGACTGTTTTGGTTTTTTTTTTTAATAAAATCACCTTGAGAAAAAATGTAGAAAAGCCGCTGAAAGCGAAGAGTTTGGTGATTGCGGATTCGTTTTATTTTTAAAATGGTTGAACTAGTAATTCGTTTGCTTCCATATCCCACAAGCCTTTTCTTTAATAATGAATAAGTTTAGGAAAGTAAATCCAAGAGGTACTCATCTTTCCTCTCAAAGAAGCAATCACCACCATCTGTTCACATTTGCCAAACACAGACGCAGTAAGACCAACTGTGGGTTGGTGATGGGACCAAGGGGTCCCATCTGTTCTGCTTCCCTCTCATGGCAAGGAAGGGGACAGCCACCAGCCCCTGGGAGCAGACAGCCACTGCCCTAAGGAACATGGCCCACTGCTCACAAATCACAGCCTTTCCATAAGGGTTCAAATGAGAAGGGCAAAATAGGGCCAACTACTTGCAAGGTCAGAGCAGCATGAGAAAGCCAAAAGCATAACTTGACAGCAGGCCAAACTTCAAAAAGCTCTTATGAGGATGTCACGTGATCTTTGAAGACCTCCAAGGCACTTGCCTGTGCACCCACAGGACCAAAGGAAGTCTTGCTCCCAGGATTTTCATCATCTGTTGTGGCAAGTCACTGGGCAGGCCTCATTAGCCATATCCTGAACAGCTTTAATTGACAACTATAGCACTTGGGCTAGACAGACAGATGAAAGACTAACTGAGGCTGTAAAGACAGAAAGAATCCCATGCTACTCTACATATAACGAGCTGTTTCTGAGTGACAGGGCACTTGTACTCCTGGGGTAAAGGTGTCTGTTTTAAATTACAGACCTACTCAATGGGATCGCTGTCTTCACAAAGAGGCACTCTTACTCACTCTGCTGCAAAGGCGGTGAAGAGAAAGGCAACATATGAGGAACACCCAGCCAGAACTAAAACTGAGCTGGGATGGCTGCCAGAAGTCTCCAGGCACATCAGACCAGAGCACACTTCACATTTCTTCACAGGTCTACTTGGCTACTGGTTAAATAACGACTTTCTCTCCTTCTCTTTTTCCTTTTGTAGCACTGTATATTGCTGACAGCAGCCCACTGCAAATTGCTTGCCATAATTTAGCTCACTAAATGCAGTAATGCCTTCATATAGACAAGATGCAGTAAAAAGTGGCACAGTAAGAATAGGACTTTTGCCAAATTTGACAAAGACAGCCTGTGCAAATGAAAGCCCTGATAGCTGAAAGAACACAAGCAGCTTTAATAGCAGGGGAGAAATCTTAAAGAGGTTCTGTAACATGCTCAATACTTTCCCCAGGAGAAACCTAAATTAAATCATCAGGCTACAAGCTTAGAAAAACGCCATTTCTCTACTGCTATAGATAAAAAATGATGTTCGTCACTGTCATTAAGGTTTCACAGGAAGAATAACCATGGCTAAGGTGGGTTTTTAAATTTTTTTTCTTTTTTTTTCTCTTTTCCAGATTGCTGTCTCCTATTTCCAGCCACAGAACAAAATCAACCTCTCCAGGCCGCACACACATTTAAATATTTTTACAAGAAAAAGAGATTCACCCTGACTCTAAAACTGGCCTCAGTAAATCCTGATTAACTTTCTAAGCACCTCTTCTACCTAACATTTGATGATTCATATGTACACTCCAATGTACCAAAGGAGCTCACTCAGCATAGTGGAATGCAACTCAATGCACTGTCACATCCATACTACAACAATTTTCAGGTTTCTCATTTTGTTTGTTCAGTTTGGAGAGGAAATTATTTTAGGTTCCATGAAATTCTGAGAGTATGGCTGAGACAGGTTTTATGTGAGAATTTAAGAATGTTGTACTAAATGCATACTCTGTTCAACTCTGAAGATATCCAGAATGACTGAGATTTTTGCAACTAAGTTAGCAGATTCCCTTGCAGTATTATTCCAGTATTTTGCAATAAAATTAATAAGAAATGTTCTCCAGTTTGTATATTTTAACTTGGTTTAAAAGTCTGGCTTCAGCATATAGTTTCATCCAGCTCAATTCTACTAATTTTTTCAAAAGAGCTTTGCAAATTGGCTTCTAACTTTCAAAGATATGGTACATATAAAAACACCTTCATGATTAGAGATATTAACTCTATTGTATCTTTTATAGGGGTGTTGTTAGCCAGGTATTTTCTGGCACCTGAATCAGTAAATTGGTTTGTCTTCCTTGGCCCTCCTAAGAAAAACACCAAGGCTCATTCTAGCCAAGCTAAAAAACACATAGTAGACAATTAGCCCAACATTTCACAGAAGGAAGTGTGTGGTATGTAGCCAAACCTCTGTAAACACACAGAATTACAAACACGGTATCTTTTAATCCCTTTATGCTCCTCTGCAATAGCACCAGCTCCAACCCCACCCTTTTCAGACACACACAAACTGCACCTGTGGCTTAACTGATTCTGCAAGTAGTAAAATGGGCAAGAAGAATATATGTGGAAAGTCCATTCACAGAGGCACATTCAACACATGGGAGAAGAAATTTCTAAAAGCAGCACTTCACAAACTCCAAATCTTCAGTATGTGGAGGAAGGTGGAAAGGCTACATACTTATGGAAAACTGATAGGTTTGATAAGTCACCACCTAACAATGCTGTTAAATATCCCTGTGGCTGTTGTGATAAGCTTCCTTTGACTGGCAAGGATTCTTCAAATGATTCCTGCCTCTAGGGCAGTCACCATTCTGCCCTGCTGCACTCTCTTCCAGTGCACAGTGTCACTTCAGAATGTCTTCTAATGGCTGTTTTCCTGGATGTAAATTAAAAGGTCATTTGGATAGTAAGTCTGCAGTGATCCTTTGGGTATGGAAGGCTAGGTAATGCTCACAAGCCCAGTATCTCTCAGCTGGTAGAACTGGCCAACATCTCATCCAATCACTGTTTATTCACCCAATGGTTTTTTTAACACAACGCTGTCATGAAGATATACATCTCCTGGTGGGAATCCCTGGTAAGTCAGAGTGCTTAGTTATTCAGTGACAACTCTTACCAGTTCCTTGCTCCCTCCCATCCTCCCCCACCACGTTCAGCCATTATACCTCAGCAAACTGAAACAATGCAGACTCCTCCGTTTGTTTTACTGCCCCCAGGACTCCAGGCTGTGACGTGTTGGAAGAGATCTGTCAGGAAACAATTATGCTTGTATTACCTAACTCTTCAGTTTCAGTATCACACTTCAACATGCTAAATTTATAATCTGTCATAAACAGACTCCTGGTACTCCAGAGTATGCAAACGAGTTCCCACACATCCTCAGAACAAACAGTATCTGCTTTCCAGGAAACACACAAACAGGTGATCTGTGCAATGGTAATCTTAAACTATTTTTCAAAAAGAAAATAGTTCCTAGGATCAACAAAACAGGCCTTTTTTAAAGGGCTTTTATTTGCCTGCTGATACGTCAAAGAAGAGTTAGTAATAAATACTTAACACTGTATTGTATTTCACAGTTCAGTGGAAGACCTGACACTGCAGAATGGTGGTGATGACAGTGCACAAATTGCTACTTAGCACAGAAGCTAAGTGTGGACAGGGACACAATGTGTGCAGGTATTTTGAGATACCAGATCTGTCTCACACACTAAGGTAACTGCATTTCATACTATTTAACTTGTGTCAGTTAGTTTTGTTGCAAATGACACCTCTGATTAATGTTAGACTTCACTACAAGTTCCAATTATTTTGCCACTGACACACATACCACCCACCAGGCACTGGTTAGGTGCACCCCTTCTACAGGCTGCTTAACATCCTTGAAAAATAAGACTAGCTCATTTACATTTCTAATTACTGATCATCAGTAGGCTACTTCTAAACCACACACGTTTTAGCAGTGCAGGTGAGCTTGTTTTTTGGCACCCAAGAAACCCATTCTTCAATGGGTAAGGAAAAGCCAGATGTCACAAGCCCTTAGCAAGGGCATATCTGGCAGCACACAATTCCTGCCTACTACCACAGGGGTCTGGCACTTCCCTCCTTCAGCACTGTAAAATGAACTGAAACAGTTAGGTGAGCTGCTATTTGCCTTACTCTTTAAAAGATTCAGCAGTGAAATTCAAGAAACTGACCATTATAAAGAGGAACTATACAATGTAAGACATTGCTGTACTGGCAGTATAAGCACACAGGAGCATCTCAGAAATATGACAAGATGGATGCTGAATCATTACCACAGAAGTGTCATAAGTGATACTGGAATTAACCAATTCTAAGAAGCCTCTAAGTATTGCTTTTCATTGGTGGCACACCAGGCATTTCCTCTTCCTAACAAGAAAAGCCAGCAGGCTGTTTAAGAGCCTAATTACAGGTTATCTACTTCACTCTGGTCATTACCTTTAATCAGAAATAAAGGATCAGTGCTCCAGTTTATTTCTAATGCATTTGAAAGACTCGAATCTTAAGTTTGAATTCAAGGGCTTGTGCATTGATGTTAAAATATCCAACTGAAAAAAAAGGTCCCATTTCCTGTGTCCTAGGATTGCAATGTTTCTGCTCCAAAAGTGATGATGTTTTAGGGAGGAGTACAAAGGTGCACAAGTCAATGGGTAATAAAGACACACAAATCAAATTCCCAGCTGGTGTGAATAAAAGGTAATAAAAAGCCCTCACTACAACAAAATTTCTTTCCATATACACTTACTTAAAACTACCCAGGTCCTGTAAAATCGGTACCTATACAACTAAATATTTCTGTGTCATGTATTATGACTATTTCAGAAGTTGGAACAATACCCAGAAACAAGTGATGCTTGCAGAGGGATAGAGTTCCTTGCAATCTCATTTTTGTCATGTTATTTATATATAAATGAAACCTGCTAAGACTTGGATGAAACTGTTTTCTTTCTTCAAAGAAAAAGAACAACATCACACACACCACAGTTGCACTTCTAATAATAACTGGAGTATGTTGACAAAAATATTGTACATTGCAAAATTAAAGTACACTTGCATAGAGCTGTTTGGTGGTTCTAGAAGAAGATTTTGGAAATTTAAGAACTACAATTATTTTTGATGGTGCTGATGACTAAAGCATCCACACTAGATTAGAAACATAATGTAACATCCAAATACAGTTAAAACCTTAGTTAATAAGGCTCTAGTTTAAAACTGAGTGCAGGAATGACATATCTCCAAATTACAGCTTAAAGCACAGCTCCATTATTACACTTGGGTTTCCACTGTGGTCCTAAATACACTGTCTTGCACTTCAAGTCTGACCAACCTGATAAATGATTCAACAGCATAAACCCAAAAATGAGGGAACAAATAAAACCATCAATTTTAGTTAAAGACATTTAATTTTTCTTTCAGCTGGACCTCAGATGCTTCTTAAAAGGAAGCACTCAGAAAAAAAGTCCATTCTAAAGAAACTCACCTCTGCAAATTGAAACAACGATGACTTCTGACAGGCTTCTGTAGAATTAGATGCATCAGACTGGCAAGTACTGGAGGAAACCTGAAACAAGGAGAGTGCAGAGTAAGACCTCAAAGGTGCTTCTCTCCAGCTAAAAACAACAGTGAGCAAAACAAGCCATTTAAGAGAAGAAGGACAAGCTAATGTTTCACAGTCCTGGAAAGATTAAATCATATTTACAGATCAAAACATAGTTTAGCACCCGTTTTAATGCATTTGAAAACTGTCTTAGAAGAAAGACCACAAAAATACCAGGGTTTTCTTCTCCTCTTATGATTCTGAACTTGTCAGAATAGTTTTATGCAATAGAATACTCAATGGATTATACTGGACTACACACATAACTATCTTGTATTGGTGATGTTGTCAACACTGCTGTATCTGTAATTTGTGCTATAATTCTGAGTGAGATTACACAGAAGGTAAAAAATATTTTGAAGACACAGTCGATCACAGGAATACCAATCAGAAAAATAATCTCCAGTCATAAGAGCATGAAAAAGTAGGTAAGGGTAGCACAAGCCTAAAATTTCTCAAATCATGTACCTAAACATACATTTTAGTGGTGCTTTTGAGAAGCAGTGCAAGGAAGTCATTATATCTGAAAACAAAATACAAAGAAATGACTGTTTAAAACCAAAAGCTTTATTTGAATTAACACAGATTTTAGCCATGGTATTCTTATTCGCTAGAAATGTGTTAATCGAGCATTATTCTGTAAAGGAATTCGATCAAATATGAGACATTCATTAGGTGTCACATTTGAGTGTGAAAGATTTACATGTGTAACTCCTAGGAGAATGAAGTACTCTTAGTATAAAATAAGGTATGCAACATGGCTTGTAAGAAACAGAAAAAAAGGAAGGAGGCTTTGTAAGACTTTAGAAAAAGTAACAGGATGGAAATTTTTTCCCTAACAACATTTTTCCCCTTGAAATCTCAGTTTATTGAAAAGATTAAAAAATAAAAGTGGGCTTTTTCCTTATTTGTTACCTAAACAAGTAAATCAACAGCTTTTATTGGTGAAAGCACACGAGATTTAGCTACTACCTGCACCTGTTGTTAGTAAGCACAAAGCCCCAAAGGGGCTTACAGCACGTGCGGCTTGCCCTGCTGCTGTTTGTCTGAGATTCTGAAGCACTGCAATAGCAACAGCAGCATTTGCTTTCAGGAATCTGCTACCCACGCTCCCCTGGAAACAACAAATCCAAGTGTAGCAACCCACAGGCCAAGGGGAAATATACCAACGTGACTATTTGCTTACATATACAAACAAACTTGTTTCTTCTCTGCCATAAAACTGAGCAGGAACAGTGACTCTTGTGATCTGTATTTCCACTGTATTTATTAAACACTGAGGATGTTTTATCAGTGTACTATGAGAGCACAGCAACCCAAAGGACCACAAAGAATGTATTTTTAATGTCTATCTTCTGCCTTTTTAGTAGGTTGTGCTACTGTTTTCCCTGATGCAATGTTTATTACTGACTTTTATCATGTTTCTGTACAGTGTGCTTAAGACGTCTGTGCCTCAACAGCAGTCTGAACTATACCAGGAAAGCATCTTGCTGTTTTTGGGGGACCCATCTCTGAAGGTCTGAGACTGAAGAGGTGTAAATATGTAAGGTTGCTGCTTGCACATCTGAGCACTCATCTGATTATTGTAGGCCACTGCACTGGTGAGATTCTTAAAGGAATAACCAAATTTTGGACTTGCTTGCCATATTTCCTGCAGTTCAACCAGCTGCCTTATACTGCTTAGCTGTGAGTTTGGAGCCACTGAGCCATGGACCCCAGGAGCACCATGCTGGAGTGGCAGTGCCCTTCCAAGAGGGGCCATCCCAGCTCAGCCCCCACAGCACAGGTGCTGTCAGACACTCAGGATGAGCCTTCTTGCTGCTTTGGAGGCCATGGGCTGGGCACACACAAGAACACTTGTACACCTGGAGGTACAAGAACCACTTGCTGTGGGAGGTGTGAAGACCAGTTTTCTCCAGTTTTCTGTGTAGAAGACAGATTGCTGGTACTCAGTAACTCAGTGGAGAATTTGTGGTTGGATCCACTCTGCTTTTCCTATCAATTCCTACTACTCCTTAAAAAGTTAATGCTGTAGCCTTTACTTGGCAGAGCACTAATTTTAGCTTGTTTTTTCTACTCTGCTGCTCCCCAAATATTCTTGACCTGTTGGAAACTTATTATCTCCAGGACTTCTAACCTTTGCCAGGCTGAACCTGATGAAAGCATTAAAATTATTACCAGAGGGAATAGACGCACAGATAGTGCCATTTTGTACATCTCTTTCCCTGCTCTAATAAAATGTCCTCAACATCCTATTTCTTCTCGTGTTTCTTCCTCCTAGCCTTCCCTTAAGCCGCACTGGGAGATTTTTCACTTCTGATTCACACTTTGCACAGACCCTGCATCACATGCCAGACAGCCTGTTGTTCTCAAGAAGAAGGAAACCACAGGCCCTCCTTTCCCCGCGGGTTACCATAACCTGCTCTAAAACGATCTCACCGAACAAGGGTGGAGGCAAACCCCCGGGCCAGCCGCGCTCTGAGCCGTGGGGGCGTTCGCGCCGGTACACAGGCCGGCTTTGGAGGACGCTCCGCATTTCGGGATTTCTGGGCAGTAACCTACAGACAGTCCACTAGGTGCTGCTGTAAGGCAAGGAAAGGGCCTGACGGAATGTAAGGCAGATGTGCAGGGAGGCAAAACGGGCAAGCAAGGAGCGCGCTGCTCGCCCGGCTCCAGCCTTGCTGCCAGTGACCTGCGGGGAGGACCAGGTTAGCCTGGTACAACCACAGCAGCTGCAGATGAGCGTCCGGCATCTCTGCTCAGGTGCTCAATAAAATATGCCTATACACCACTGGCTTGTGTAACTGATGAAAGCATCCAAAATGCACGGGGAAACTCGCTCCATATCCATGTCCTTTGGCTGACTACCTGTAAGGTCTGTAGCTTCTCTTGCCTATCTGCTTAGTAACTTCAGGTGCTGCCTAGAAATCGATAACCTACCAACACTGAATTCTGTTATCAAAAGAGAAACTCTATAATCTGTTACAAAATTTACAAAATTGGGAACATACTGGCAACATACAGAGATGGCAACTGAAGCCTCAAAACAATTTTGTAAATATCACTGTTGCGCCTCCTCCCATCCTTCTGCTGGTAGGTCATTTGGTTACCTGACACTTGGGCTTCTGACAACTTGAAGATTAAACACCTCACACGAAAAACCCCTGTCCAGTCATTTAGCATACACTTGGCAGAACATCAGCAGGTGTTGAATACTTGTCATTGGATTAGCAGACCTCTAAGTACAATGTCCTTCTCATCCTCTCTCAAGGGCTGAGCAGAACTGTGCCAGTGCTGCCCTCCCCTCCGTTAACAACTTTAAGATTGTAAGAGTATGTAAGACCTATGCTTACAAGGCCACCCAAAGCTGCAAAATCATACATATGCACAGTAGTCAGTAGGCATGTTGACAGGTAATTCTGTGTCTGGCAGATCCCTAGTTTAAGAACTATGTATGTGTACATGTATCCTAAGAGTATACACACACTTCAGTGATAATTTAGATTACATGTTATAATTTAGAGCATTCTTTAAAGTATGACACTGTGTCTTCCTTTTTTAAAAAATAGAAATGCCAAGGCTTTAGATGTACAATGTGTATTTATATACTCACATGCATATAAAAATAATACATATATTCTCCGTAATAAAGTAACTTCTGAACCCCTTTCACTAACCATACCTCTCTAGTCACCTTAGTACACCATATTCTCTCCCATGTGGATACTGACTCTAACACAACACAACTCACTCCTCTCCACTGAAGAGCAAAGCAGCTTCCCACCTCTACAAAAATGAATTCTCAAACTGCTTTCTGAGTTTGTCATACCACTTCCTAGCATGTTCTGCTAACCTCCCAGATGCTGGTTTAAGTGTGAGACTCTAAGCGTGGAAATCCAACCATAGATTCTTCTAAAGGCATGCAAAGATGACCATCTTACATCTCTTCTGTCTGCACGCCTCAGGGTGGGAAGACAGAAGAGCTATTCAAGTCTAAATAGGCTTAGGATCATTACTGCATTTGAGAAACACACATCTAAGAAATATTTGCTCTGTATCTATTCACCACTGAAACATAAGAAAATAAAGGAAAAATGGAAGATACAGCAGGGCTGCAACACAAAAGAAACTGAGAAAGTCTCTCAGCACCGGGACACACAGCTGGAGACTTAACTCCTGTTCACATGCAAGGAGGAGGACTGAACTTTGTTAATTTGGGTCCCTTTGAGAATACCAATCATCCCAATTGATCCAAGAGTGGTATTTTACAAAGGGGACCCTCAAAAAGAAGCAGAGATGTGCAGTTTCCTGGGAAAGTGCTCTGTCCCTTAACCACTTGTCAGATAGGGTAGGACAATTAAAATACAGCAACCCATAAGTAAGTATGGGCTAAATTATGGTCCATCACAATTCTAACAATCTCCCAACTAGTTTTGTCTGGGCTGTATTTATGACAATTATTTTGCTCTACATTTCTGGGGAAAGCAGATTACACAGCTTGCTTCTTTGATGTGAAGGGCCAGCTTTCAAAAGAAGACTTCAGGCTCAGAAGACTAGATCATAGTTTACAAAGTGAATATTTCATCACAAGTTGCATTGCATGCTTCTATCAGGAAAAATGGGGTTTATTGAAGCACATAGGAAGCGAGTCTTTTGCTCAAAATAAGAAAGTTCTGATTAAAAGAACTTTCATGCACTGAAACAATCACACAACATGCTTTTTTATTTGACTTTAAATCTACATGTAGATTTTATTTCACACTGCCATCTGAAATCATACTACTGAGGTTCTTGTAAAATCAGGACACCTCAGCTCTCAAGGTCACAGTAAAGACCTTTTTTAAAGGAATGCAGTATCTGTGACTACAATATACCTTCCCTCACATTTAAATGTAACAGCATAGTAAAAGTAGTTTCCATGCTCCAAGCTGAGAGATTACAAGTTTGAGAAGCACAGGACAGTATAATTTTAGCACAAAATAATGTATTTCTTTTCACTTCTCTGTCAATGTGGCTTGAGTATTTCTTATTTTTCATGCTACACCACAGAAGGTCAGTACCCACACAGCACAAAATTTCCATGGCTATAACCGGTGTGAGGAGTCCTGGCAGTACAAGAGCAATACATCTGAAATGCACTACACATACAGATTAAGTTAATTATTACTTTTCCTCCCAATAAAAACAACAACAAAAAAGAGAGCTCTTTCCTAGAGCTAGAGATTTACTGCAGTGACTACTTATACCCAACAAAGAAGCCACCTTTTGAGCAATTTTCAAAGCTGGCCTAAGAAACAGATGATATTACTAATCAGTCTAAAGAAAGACCAGAGATCTCTGCACTACTGGAGATAAGCACAAACACTTACTAGACTCCTTTGTAAAAATGTAAAACATCTTTATGATGGCAACAGAACTACAAACTTCTTTTTAGACATAAGGATTTAGTGAATAGGAGCAGAATCCAATATTTCAATTACCTGTTAGCACTTGCATGGTTTCAGAATGCATATACAATGATGCTGACTTTGTTGGAAATTATTTATTTATTTATCTATTAGAGCTAATGCCACAGTTGTGTGAGGCATTGCACAAGCATATAAAATCCTTGCCCAGAAAAGCTGGCAAACCACCTGTTTGTTAACACAGTCGCTGTATCTCAACCCTTTTACCTCTGACAATGTCTCTTCATGGATAAGGCTTGACTGGTGTGCTCAAGTATCAGCAGAGTTAATACTGAACTGTGCTCAACCTCTACATTCACAGATGGGATACAAGACTCACACTTCACTCCCAGCTGAGGTTACCTGAGATGTGTCCTAACTTTCATTCCCCACTGGTTAAATATTCCTCTGAGAAGCTCTTAAAACTGAGAGCTCATGGCAAGGGAGAGAAGAGAGTTCCTTACCTCTTGTGCAGTAAGTGCATGTTCCCCTGCTAGAAGCAGCATACTCAGGCCTCCCATTTGTGTAGGATCTGTTAAAAGAGTAAAACCAAATCTTAAGTTGATTCATTTGCTTGTTTAAAAAACCTACCACTTACACCACTAAAGCCCCAGAAGACTACTTGTCACAGACACTCTCAGCAAGCTGCCATAAAAGGCAGTTCAAGAGAATCACAAATAACCATTTCTGTACCCTCTGGGAAGGCTTTCAAAGCTGTTTGAAGGATTTAATTGGATTTGTGTGCTTAACACCCCATTGCATGGATTTACAATTCTACTGCCAAAGGTTTTATGTACTACAGAGATGAATATCTTTAAAACAGCAACTGTAATGATCTCATACATAAATATACACAAAGATACTCTAATAATGCACAGGTTTATAAGTTGGTGGATGCTCCTACCAAGGGAGCACTTCCTTCCTTGGTAACTGAACAAATAAAAGGATGGAACAAAACACCATGATCAAGCTCTGAAGCAAAATTTCTATTTTCATTTGTCTTTAATTTAGAGCTGTATTTAGTGGTGAAAAGTGCCAGCCTGACAGCTCTGAAGCATGAAGCCAGAACAGCACAAGCACTGGCCAGGCAAGCTGCCTGCCTACTTGTTGCCCTGCCAATACAATATATGATTGAGGAATGTAAAATGGAGATATAAATGTTCTTTCTCCAAGTATTTGATACAGACAGCTTTTCCCCTCCAGCCTTCCTGCACCTCAGGAGCTCAGAAAATGACAAGAAGTGAAAGCAATAAACTCTGACACTGCATTA
The DNA here is from genome assembly GCA_013400175.1 of Phainopepla nitens. Lineage (NCBI taxonomy): Eukaryota > Metazoa > Chordata > Aves > Passeriformes > Bombycillidae > Phainopepla > Phainopepla nitens. Next base: position 133,056 of record VXBQ01009855.1, on the reverse strand, counting down.
CTCACGGAGTAGCTTTTCCACTCAGAACAGTGGTTGCTCTTCATCACTATGAAGACTAATTGTCTGATTTTGGGAGAATGCCTTGGGAGCAATGCAGGCACCCGATTTAATAGTGTCGTGTAGAGACAGGAAGACTGACAGTGGCCAAATGTCTCATACAACAGCCACAATGTGAGTGGATTTTTTTTTATTTTTTCAGCTGACATGGGCCAAATCTGTACCTATAAACCTCCAAGCAGTTTAGTGCTACAGATGATCATGGTCCAATTCATGGGAATACTTATTGACGCTGTTTAATTCGATATCACAGATGCTGCCCAGAGTTTTCCTGCACACAGCTTCTCTCACTGACATTCCCAAGGTAAGTTTTTTTCAATAGTCTTTTAGAAGAGCATTAAGTAGAAACAGAGGAAAACAATGTAAATAAACCAGCTCATTCACTACCTCATGGATATAAGAGTGGCTTATTATTGAACAGCATTAAACGGGCATCCTAAATAGTACCTAGCTTCAAATCCAATATTCAACTGGAATTAACTTTTTCCTTCACCATAATAAACACACAGAATGCACATGGAGGGTTCTGGTTTTTTTGAAGAAGTTTGTCTTTTTAAATAAAAAAGGAAAAAAAACCCCAAAACAACACACTTCTAAGAAGAGACAAGGCACTACCAGAAGGACCTAGTAGGTAGGACCTAGTAACAAGAAGGGACACAGAAAATGTGAAGGGCCAGTAAGTATCTAAGTACAATTGATAAGTGAAGTGAATGTCAGCAACAGCACTTTTTGCCAAAAGTTGATCAAGCAGTTGATCAGAAACCATTCAGTCCTTCAAACCAGAGGACATCAGAGCAATTAGGAAGTGAAAAGTGAACACATATCTCGAAAGATAATGTCTGAGCAACCAGTTCATTTGGAGGAAGGAGAGACTGGAAGAGATCTCCAGGCCCACCATAAACTTACTGAGCCCCATATTAAACACTAAGGCCTTGGCTGGCTGCTCTTTACTTCCTCTGGAAGGCGTTTGCAGGATTCAAATGTTCTAAGCATTAAAGGCTTTCTTCCAGGTTTTAGCTTAAATATACTTAGGGCCAGGTAGTACATGTTTTTGTGGTACTTGCATCTCTAAGATTAGTAACTGCTTCCCTAAACGGCATCTCCCTTTTCTGCATTTTTATTTGTCCTACTCTTCTTCCACTTGTTTTCCTGGTCTAAATAATTCAAGATCTCCTGATGTCATCAAGCCATCTCCCATCATTTCAGCAGTTCCTATAACTCTCTTTTGCAGTTATCCCAGGTGTAGTTCATCTTTCTTTTATATGGATGACCAACAGCTCAACCACATCAGATGAGGGGGCTCCTGAAAACACTGCCTGACAAACTGCAGTATAGCACTTTCCTATGCCTGCATCACTGATAACTCCCAGCTGCTCTTTTGTGCTCTATTTTTGTTACCTGTTGGTCCTTTTCCCCCTCTCCAGTTTCGGCCATCTCAAGAACACTCAATTTATGACTGTAAAATTCCTGCCCCTCTTCTAAATATCTTCTTGGTAGTTTTGGCTCTTGCCTTCTTATCATAAGAGAAGAAAGATACAAGTGTGGTTTAGTGTTTTTCTCTCCGAGTAAGTAAATACTTAAACTGTTTATTTAAATATAAAAATTAAAAGGAAGGAAAAAATGACAGATGAATTGGAAATAAAAGTTTAATGTGATGCTAAACAACTTGAACACTTATGCTGCAGCTGTAGCAGAGGGTTCGTGCTTAGAGGTCTGCTCAAAATAAAAACAAAAATCCTTCCACTAAGGTTTCCAATTACAAACTAACTTCACCTAAGGGAGGACAAAATGTACATATCCAAATACTGCCATATGCTTATAGTGCCTTCTCAGCACAATGTTTCTCTTCGGGCACCAGGAGCTTAATGGTATGAAGAAGAATTTTAAGGGGTACTTTACAGAATTTACTCTTAAATCAACAATACTGGGAAAACAGCACACACATCTGACTTGCAGAATGGCAGGTGATTCTCAACAGCTTTTAATATTGATGAAACTTAAAACCATCTCTCTGTTTGGGATGACATACTTTGTTAGTACTGGGCTGGTTACAGACTCAGCAGGCTGGCTTGGTCATCATAGCCATTTCTCAGTCAGAGAAACAACAAACTGAGGAAGTACTAAGCAGGAAAAGAAGGCCAGTAGGAAATACCTTCAACCAACTTTTACCTGGGTGAATAATTGAGCTTCTTTCTGAAAAACAGAGACTGTGTTTCTTCAGGGATGTAGCCTACTCTAGAAGTGTCTTTCTTCCAGCCTTTGCCTCGCTAAAAAGCATTTGGCATAGATGGTTTTCTTCCAAGCAAAAATATGCAAGTACTGGGAACCTCACACATTTGTATGGTAAAGCTTTTGCAAACAGCACTGTTCTTTGCCTCAAGCCCTACACAGGTGAGCCATATCATGAGAAAAACACGCTCAATGACAGCTTCCAGGCTGGATGATCAAGGACACCACTAGTGGGTCTGTGGTCAGAAGCCCAACACTGGTTCCACACCTCAGCTTTTTTGAGAAAATGGTAGGTCAGCACGACAGACTTAAATGTGGCATGGTTATCTTTGTAAAGGCAAAAAAAGGACAGAAACAGCCTGTGGGACTTTGAAAAACCATTGTCTTACTGTCTACATATTAGACTTTCCAAAGTAAAATGTAATACACAAAAAGCAATCAAGACATGATTAGCAATGACCAACAAATGAAATAGATTTCCTGGCGTGACTCTAGACTCATATAAAACCTCTCCTGAGGAAGTCACCTGCCTCGAAGATTCAAGTAAATCAGTGGCATTTCAAAGTTAAAAATGTTTTTGAGGTGGTTCGGCTACATTTCAGTTCATCAGCTAGTATACAGCCTGGATTGTATTGGGTAGAAAAGTGAGAGTTGAATTGAACTATCATGGGAAGTCGAGCAGAGAAGAGCACAATAAACATATTTAACACGAACTGGTAGATAGTTGACAAAGCAGAAATCCATTTGGCAAGGCACACTTGTCATGATGTGGATGCTGTTAACATCTCTGTCAGGAGCTGTCTTTATTTTATGAGCTATTCTTATAGCCAAAATATTGCCATGCCTTCACTGGCATGAGGACTGAAGCAAGATCCTTAAGAATCACTATACTCATTGACTCAGCCTGCAGGAAAAAAAAACCCCAAAACTATCACAGGTAGCACTAAAGGACTTTCTTCAGAAATGAATGGCTCGACAGATAAAACAATGGATTAGTTTCTAATTAATTCTTAATTTCTCTGTCCCCTGTTCTGACAGGTGTTGATTCAAGACCTCTGTACTCAAAAACTCAACATTAGGATAGCCCAGCAGGAGAACTGGGGGATGGATGAGAGGTAGATTAAGGCTTGTTACTTGTTCTTTGTGTTAAGCCAATAAATATTTAAGAAGCATAGAAATGACTCCTCTAAAAGCAAAAGCAGAGTGGTCTGAAGGGGCTTGTGATTTTTGGAACTCTCTCCCATATACCAGAACCAAGCAGCATGAAACACTTTTATTTTGATCACATTTCATGGTTCCTTAAAAGCCAGAAGAAATTTCAATACAGGAATTTTCATACCACTATATTAAGGTATAGATGCCTCTTTATCCCTTTTCATTCTTTTACACTTGTTCCATAAAACCATTTTCTATTCTTCAGCTCACAATCTCTCTAAGCAGAGAAGTCCTATCTGCTACACACTCTCATAAACCAGGTAGGAATCGACAAAGTTTCTAATTTTATAAATACCGATGCATCTGAAACTTTAACCAAGAAAAAAAAAAAAAGAAAACAAAAGGGAAAAAAGAAAGGCAGGAAATTTTATTTTTTTTTTACCTTGACTGCTAGGTTCTTACGCTGTTAGTATTTAACATTAAAGTCCCTGTATTTCAAGGTCATGATTACAACAGTTCTGCTATTTATGGATATCAGTGAGAGATTACCTGCTTTTCACCAGTTCAGGCACTCCACCTATACTTCTTCACATATTTTTTTTTTTTTCCCCCAAATGTTTAGAAGTTTAGAATTTGCTTCTCCAAGACATAATGGGCAAAAGAGCACATTTAGGTTAAATTAAATTATGCTTCTCTTGATTTAAATACGAAAGTGTTAGCCCCACTAGTACATAAATCTACAAGAATATTAACATATCCAACTTGAGACACCCATAAATTATTTTTGCAAATAGTATATTACTAAAAAGAGTAGAGCATTCTATGACAGAGAAACAGAACGCACACCATCAGCCCTTTCCTTTTTGACCAGAGAATGGAAGTCTCTAACAGCAGATAAGCTGGAATCGAAAATCAATCAAATCTGGGCCCTACAGGGGCTGTCAGTTAGGATGCCTCATATCTGGACTTGTCTCTTGAAAATAAATCATCATGCCCTACAGAAAATCTTAGAAAACTGTTATAAAGGGGTTTAACTCCAGTTTGGCAACTTAATCTGGGACACTAGAGTACCACGCGTAGTAAAGGAAACAGGTATCCCAATTCAGTTTCAATACCACATCCCCAGACAAAATGAGGATGCTACAGCTGAGCACCATGGATGGAAATCTCACCTGCCATCCCAAAGTTAAGCTGTGGCATTTCTTCACTTTTGGTTACTTTCCTCGGGCTCGGTAAGTCTTTTGCCGAGTCTGATGCAATGGCCCATAGCTTCTTCCTGTTTGTAACACTGGATGCCTGGGTTTTCACAGGTTTGTTGGTTGTGGGGCACCACTTGTACCCTGGGTTTGCTTTCATAAATGCATCCTTGTACTAGAAAAGAAAACAAAAATTATCAGTCATGACATTACACAGGGCAACAGAGCACACTGCATGTAAGAGGATTTAATACAGTAAGTAATCCTTCAGTATCTTGATTTTTTAACAGTTTAATCACATGCTTAGAGTCCAACCGCCAACACAATTTGCTAAGAAGAAATATTAAGATAAGGAGAGTTGTATCTAAAAAAGTGGGTTTTCTCTTTCCTCTCCTGAGGGTCTATTACCCAGAGCAGGCTGAAGTTCTCTGAGTGAGTGAGGCTTGTATGCTCATGCTCTGAAAAACAGATACTCTGAAAACCTGAATTCATTGCAGGTTTACTTCCTAGTTTGAATTAAATAAAAACACACATATAGCAATAAATGCAGCACGACGCCTTGCACTTATTCTTCTCTAACAGTTCTGTATTTTAGAATATTTGAGTATGTGCTTTCCCAAACCAAGCACCGGAAACAAACTGCAACCAGTATAATGTCATATTCACACTCTTGTAATACACCATCCCAGTGCTCCTTCCAAAATGTACCACGCTGTATGGCTGCATAAAACAAACTGTGACCATTTAAAACATGCTTTGGCCTTGAGCACTCAGCACACATTTCACTTGTTAGCTGTGTTTTTAGTGTGAGGCAGCAAAACAAAGGAAGCCAAACTACAGGTGGTGGGTGGGGGAAAGAGGCTGGATCCCACAGTTTGAGGGGTGGGGGAAAGGACCAGGACCTATTTTATTCACAAAACGAAACACTAACGTTTTCCAGGAATTTTACTGCCCACATTAAACCAAGGATTTTGAATGTTAACCGTAACAGAAAGACCGCATTTCAGTATTTGACATGTGTTGCTATGCAAGGTTGAGAACTGGCAAATCAGAGGAACGTGCCACACATTCCAGCTGCAGATGTTTGCCTAACAACTGATAGGGGTGTACAGCACTTGCTGCTGTGGGAGCCTACCCAGCAAGTACCAGTGCTCACAGCAGGGAGAAGGAACCCAACACCCCTTCATGACTGGGTAGCTCTCAGCGGCAGCAAACAACCTAAAGAGCAGCTTTGTGCTTGGAGGTACATGGCAGGGCTGATGCAGGAAGTTTGTTCTGTGATTACAGCTTCCCACCCACACAGCTGTCACCAGTCCCAGTCAGGGCACAGAGAAGCACCTATGTTTCATGCACATGCATGTACAAAGAGAGAGGAAAAAAAAAATTTCCTTGGGCATCAAATACGGAAATAGCACTGAAAGCCTTGTCCTCTGCTAGAGGCATTACAGCGTTTTCCCAGCTTAACAGTCTGCCCTGTGGCAGGGTCACCATGGCACGTGCACTGCTTTCTTTAATTTCTGTCTTCACCTTTGAGCTGGCACTTGCTACCTCCAGACCGTAGCACAGATAAAAATGTTTCGGTTTACAAGAAACACAGCGCTGCGTGAACACTGCTGTGTGAAGTTCCTGTATTTATAGAAATGGCTATAAATAATAAAAATCTGCAGGGATCACTGACCCACATACAGGCTGTATTTTCTGAATAGGGTGTATGTATGAAATCTGCAAAGTAAGGACTGCGACACTGCTCGCCTCACTCCTTTCCCTTTCCGTCAGTTTGCCTTGGGAGCTCAGTACACCACAAAAATAGCCTGGTGGAGGGAAGGGATAGGAAGGGGAGGGTAAGGGAAGAGGAGGGAAGGAAATACAGGACGAAGCAGCTTTGCCTTCCATTGTTAAAGCCACAGCCCACTCACAAATCGTGTTTCCAGCCTGCAGAGTGAAAAGCACAGAGTCACTAGCCATGAGCTACATAAGCTCTTCATATCAGCAATGCTGCTTCGAGTAATTGAATTATTCTATTGAGTAATTTGACAAGCCGACAGGCTGCCCATCAAATGAGAACTAGAATGCATGCCATTTGTTAGATGAGGCTGCAATAAGCTTTTAATCAGTTTTCAACAAGAGCAATTCAAGTGAGCTGGTCTATTAATGTCTTTTTTTTTTTCTCTGCAAAGTCAAGAAGTGAACATTAACTGCAGTTTCTGAAGGGAAGGGAGCAAACTGAGGGAGGACAACTCATCGGAACTGTTCTGTTTCAACACATAAGACAAAAAAAAAAGAAAATTTAAAAAGTTAAAAAATGGCCAAGAAGTATTTTTTATAAATGCATACAGGGCCCTGACGCAAATCCTAAAAACCCTTTCAGTATTGACTTTTGTGACTATTAGACCAGGCCTAAAACAAACAGATAGATTTTGCTTACTGGATCATGAGAAGGCAACTTACATGAGGTACACGGGAACAAGAAAAGGTCAAAGACAATAGTGGAGTCTACTGCTTTCCTCTCTTTAACCACCTGTGCAGTAAAGCAACTTAACACTGCCAGTCTAAGCAGATGTCTAAAATTGATTACAAAAAAACCAAAACACATGCAAACCAAACCAACCAAAGAAAACCACAAAAAATCTAACCCAAACAGAAGTACCTAACCTGGAATGCAAAGACACCACCTTGCTTTTCACAACAAATGGCAGGGACTGTTCAGCAGGGTCATGTTCTGAAGTTTCAGGTACAAAATAGAACAAGATGTGTTTGTGGGATTGGTCTGATGCCTTATTTCTGTTTTGTGAAAGCCTGGAGAATGTTGTATTATGCAACAGGACCAGCGCCACTTGAGAACTGAGGTTAAAACTCCCCAAGTTGCTTTCATCACCAAATAAAAAAAGGATTTGCTTCCTCTAGTTGTGGTATGAACAGGAGCTCACAAGTGGATTCCAGCTGCACCTCAGGCTAGCTGTTAGCACGTGCTTAATTTTAAATGCATGCTATTAAATGTCGCATGAATTCGAGAGACCTAACATTAAAAAAAAATTCCCCAGAAAACACAGCACTCCATTTTTCACTTCTGAAGGATTCAGGGTTCGCATTACACATGTTACAGTCCATACTCCAGCCAGTGGACTTGCCAAACTGCAGGCAGCAAGCCAGGACGTTTGTCCCCTCCTACTGGGAGGCAGCTGCCAAAGCAGTGGCACCACAAGGCCAGCAAGCTCCCAGTCTGGCTGACTGGACCTGAGACACCACTGGCTGAGGAGCAGCAGGGAGAAGTGCTCAGCTCGGCCACCGAATGGCAGAATGACAGCAGGATGACACAATCAGTGAGGCTGGAAAAGACGTCCTGAGATGCCTGAGTTCAGTCTATGGACCAACACACCTTGCCAACTACACTATGGCACTCAGAGCCATGTCCAGTCTTCCCTTAAACACCTTCAGGGATGGTGACTCCAACACCTTCTGGGGCAGTCCACTCCAATGTCAAATCACATTTATCACGCTGGTCCCTACAGGAAACAATCCTGACTGCCTGGATCTTGCTGATGCAAAGACATATTTAAAAATGAAGCATCTTCTAGCAAGGGAATAGGGCTTGAACAGTACCAATCTCACCAGATATTTTCTAAGGTAGCTGAACACTTCCAGGAAGTCCTGTAACAGTCAACAGAACATTACCCTTATTACTCAAGTGAATAAAAATACTGGTGCGTATTTATGGGTGGCCAGATTAATTTCCCTCAGTGAAGGAAAATGCTAAGAAGTACAGCAACACTTCTGGTTCCTTTTTGAGTATGCATCAACTACTGGGCTTATATCCTAGACAGCTAAACTTTCAAATTTAAGCTGATCTAGGAAGTCTGGAGGATACAAATATAAAGCCTACTCATAAAGGTAACACCAGCAAAAGCAGACATCAAGCTCTGCAGGTGCAGCACCAGGTCTCCAGGGCACTTGTTGCTACAAGAGACAAGAAACCACAAGATGGAAAATAGAGGGAGTGTGGGGCCAGTTTTTCTAGATAATTAAGGCACCCCAAGGTGCAGACAGGCGCATAATGGGATTTTCCACAGTGCCTGAATGAACTAGAGACCTGATGAACCTCTCAGTGGGAGCCAGGGACAGATGTCCAATCTACTAGGAAACTTCTCATAATTCCAGCTGGCAAAAAGTTTGGGCCCCTCACTATCTTCCAAAATGATACATCTTGCATACAGCTAGACTAATGTAACTAAATATACAAGTGCCTTGACTTGCATACTGCTGAGGTAATATCACTGCTAGCAATAAGCAGGTAAGAAACAGAAAGCTTCTTGCATGGCACATGATCTAACCTAAATGATTTTGGGAGCTACAGCAACGAGCGGCAAAAAAACATTCTAGAGACCGTAGAAGAGCAGGGACTGTAGCCACTGCAGGAAGGACCACTTCTGTAAGGCCCACCTGTATCTCTGAGGGTGGTTTGGATGCTTAGGGTACACAAGACCCTTCGTAGGGATAGCAGGTATGATAGAGGGCTCTCTGGGAGACATGTGTCCTGCCACGGCAGTGAAATATGGAAGTCAAAGGACACTGAAAAGCTCCATTTAAGCAACAGAAGATTACACACTGCATCTTAAGTCTCAGTGAGCTTAGATAAGTACTCAAACAGAAGACCATTGGTGCAATGGTATTTTTATCTTTTTCTAAATATATCTTCTTAATTTTTAAATAAATTCTCTTTAGGAAAAAGGAAAATACCAACAGGTAGTTCTCACTACAGTTGACATTAACCTCTTTTTGACAGTCTCAGCAGTAAGCCTACCCACAGGTGAACCCGTGCAACCTGCTCTACACGTATCTGCTTAAGCAGTGGGTTAGACAAGACGATCTCCAGAGGCCCCTTCCAACCCCAACCATTCTGTGGTTCTGTGAAAAGCAGGTGTTATAATAAAATGACCAATCCATGCACACAGAATAGGCTTGTTGGTGAAGAAGGCCCAAATGTATTCAACAGCACATTACAGCTGCTAATTATCGCTGTAACATATACTGTTTAAAGAACAGAAATTATACGCTATCTCTCTTCTACACATTCTTAGAACTACTTATAATGATGTAAACTACTTAGATTTATTGTTCTGCTTTGACATTGAATATTCAATTTGTTCTTCATGCAAAAAAAAATCACTACAAGAACAATGATTTATATAACAATATGAATAACAGTTTCAGATCTGTCACTTCATACAGAAGTTCTGCAATTATTTCCCTTCTTAATGAACAAGTTTCCTTTAGCAAGACAAAAGGCTAAGAAAAACACTGGGCTTGTTTCTTTCAAAAATTATTTCTTTATTCTCATCTTTCCTTTCTCTGCATCTGTACTGAATCTTTAATTGCCCTTTCTCCAGACATTTAGAGAAATATCTCTAATTCATAAGCGGGAATGCAGAACGAAAATGGAATGGTTAGAGTTAGATAAAACTCAGACTCAAATGTTTCAATGCTGTGCCACAGATGAGGAACTACAGAGGTCCTACAGATCCTGCCTGAAAAAGGACCTGCCATGCTAAACACTTTGATTTTCCTGTGGATCTTTCCATGCTCACATGAGCTACTGAACAGACAGATCTTACATCTTGTTAACAGCAGCAGACACCTTCAGGTCCATGGGCAGGCATGGATGATAGTTTTCCCAATCATTTCACAGCTATCTGCAATTCCCACAGTGTGCTAGCATACTCAGCAAAGGAGAGATATGTTTTTCCTTCTCACTGGTGTTCCTTTATTTTTATTAAGATTGAATTCAAAGGTTACCCGCAATCTGTATCATATAGGTAATCCCAGGGATCTGTTTGGGGTCGGGTTATCAGCCAAAGTAATTGGCTGTGTCTTTCTCATTCTACTATCAATAACCACAGCCTTCTTGGCAACAGTTTATCAAGAAAGCTATTTCTTAAAAAGGCTCATTTAAATTTTACGTTGACATAAAGATACTTGGTGAAATATGATGAAATCTCCTTTCCTAGCTGCTGGTTAAGAGACTCTGATTAGGCACTGCTCTCTGATTTGGTGTTGGGCTCACAAAATCCTGCTGTATCAGAAACTGGTTAATGAGGAAGGTACTTCAAGAAATACTAGTAGTTTTTTAATTCATTAGCATCAAAGGTAAAAAGAGACCACATTTCTTGACTGTGCCTTTGGTTTGGTCCACCTGTATTACTGGCATCACTGATATCAAATGCCCAGCTAAGTATCACTAGTCATCTGACACAGAACTGTAAGTTATTGTTTACAATGGCCACTATCCTTGTGTTAATGCTTGTACTGCAGAAATTATCAGGCGATACAATCACAAAGTGCATATATTTATAGCAACGACGGCCGGAACCCAGTTAGTTTGTACACAGACCAGTTGCTTTCCATTCTGGTCCAAAGGATCAAGTGAATTAAAGCAAGAACAGCAGCTGCTCTGGGCACCACAGTCCCATGGTGAGGCTGAGGAACAAAGGGAAGAGAAAGATCCCACAGAAAACATTTAATACACAGAGAAAAAGAAGACAAATATGTAATGAACTCCCTTTACATCCACCATTTAGACAGAACATACCTCCTTGGCCATGTCAGTGTATTTCTGTTTTTCTTTTGGATCTAGAACAGACCACCAATCTGCCAAGATCTTGGTTGCGCCACGATTATCGAGGCGAGGGTGTTCTTTCCGCACAAGAGAGCGGTGGCGTTTGCAGAACAAGAGAAACGCATTCATTGGTCGGCGAGCTCGTTGCTCTGAGGACTCCTCATCTTCAGTCTCATCAGCATCCTGCTCTAAACCATCAGGGCCAAGGAGCGGCACCTGGCAGAACCGAAAGGGAAGGGGCGTCAGCTCAGTTATCCGCGTTCCGCACCAAGACTGAGACCGTGTGCGCTGCGTGCGAGTGAGGGAGAGGCACGTGGATGCCACAGCTGTCTCCAAAGGCCATCCGTTCCATCCAGACAGCGCCGAGTTCTACATCAAACCTCCTCACCTGATGGGCCGAGGTGCATTCATGCTCTCTGCAAGACTAAATGCCAACTTCCAAGTGGTACAATTTCTAAGCTGAGCACCATTCTCTAGTAACAGTCCTAAAGGGGCTGGAGGGACGAGATCCTTCCTACTCTCCTTCTGACAACTAACCTAGAAATCATCTTAGTGGGATGAGGCTAGCAGAGCTACCTTGGTCCTTGATTATTCATATCTGCAGCTACAGAGCATACAAGGAGGAACAGGTAACTGTTAATTTGTTAGTTGTTTCCCCATCCTCTGCTGTTCCCTGCTCAGCCTGTGAGCAGCACAGCAGCGCAGCCACCACAAAGCTGCCCAGCAGAAGCAGAGGGCAAATCTCAACAGAACAGATAGCCAAAATGTGCTCTCCACTTACAGGCCAGCATATCATTCCTACAAGGAACGAGCCACAGAACTTACTGCATGAGACAGAAAACAACCTCCTACCTAACTGCGACGCTGCTATTTAATACCACGTTGTGAAAGGACCTGTAAGGCCAACAGAAAGCACCATCAGAGAATCAGGCTCTTGCTTATCCTCATCAAGGTCACCCTCCCTCATCAGTGTATGGCTCAAGGCAGCCTCCTCAGCACTGACCTTTCGATTCCTGCCTTAGGAAGGCACCAAGGAGATACAGATATGAATGCCACCTGCATGATGGAATGATCACATCTGCATAAACAATTCCCACTTCGTGTTACAGAGAATGAGTCTAACTGTAAAAGTATGAGGTGCCACATGGCATGAGACAAGGGTAAGGTCAGCGTCATTGAACAATACCAAAATACCAAGTGTCAAACCAGAGACAGATTACTTCAGCTGTGCACTCAGTACTCTGGAGGATAAGCTGAATTTCACATGCAAAGATAGTAAAAATTGTAGATAGCTTTTTCCTTCTTTTTCCCTTTTAATCTTTCTAGTTTTTTAATCTTTAAAAAAGAAGAATGAAAACTTTAGTTCAGGATGCCCTTCAGAGCCACTAGACGCAGATACCAAGCACAAGCCAACCTCATGTCTAAAATAAGCAATTAAAAAGAAAGCACATCAAAGTATCACTTTGAGCAACCAAGATTAGGATGTGCAACACATTATTAAAACAAAGCAGATAAAACTACTGCAATCTAAAAAAATTTGTGCACTACTTTGAACGCATGATTGACAATTCCCTTTCTTGTGTCACTACCTGCCTTTACAGCCTTCTGGGCACAGCATCACGTCACTTTTTATTGGCTGTATTTCTTCACAAAAGAGAGCATGATGACACAAAATAAAAATCAGCTAGGGAGAATCAGATCCACCATTAACCATCTATGGTCAAACATCCAAATAAATCTACCTTATCAATATCCTCCTCTTCTTCTTCCTCTTCTTCCTCTTCAGAGAAGTCAAGGAGTTTCTTGGCAAGCAGGGGATGCCACTGAAGACACTTCCTTTTTGGTCGCTTCCCAGTTCCTTCACCTTCTGTTGAGTGATCCTTATTCCTACTACTGCCTTTCATTACTGTGACCTGTCATGCAAAAATATTGATAAATTCACAACAAACCCTCAGGCATAAATGACCATCAAACCAGTGACAAATATATGAGGCACCAGTGCAAGACTCTCAGAAATTTCTGGCAAGATATTAGATAGAGATTTATTCCAGTTATCAACATAAGCATGGAGGTACTTTATGCAATCTTAACACTTTCAAGTAATGCCGAGAGTAACTAGCAGTACGCAATTTAAGAGCAAGAAGTAACGACGCCAGCTTGTCCAGCTCTCAATTGTGCCCCTGTCTGAAGGATGGCAGAGAAGTCTTTCATTAACCAAGTGAGTGAGAAACTCCACAGCTCTCTCACACCTATATCCACTGCAGATTTTCATATTTTGCCACTGCAAATGTCAATGTCAGGACATCCCTCTTTCTCACAGGGGAACGTATCACCAGCCACTCATGTATTAATCATACACTTATATACACCAACGTTGACACAGAGCCCCATGATACTATGAGCTAGGATTTGTCCAGTGCCATTAAAAGGCGCAATAGAGAAATCTGAGTCCCTAAGAGAAGTGAATTTTAATACACAAATTTGAAACAAACAGCCAGAGATAGTTATGCTGACACTTCCAAAGTACTGCACAGGAAACAAAAACCATGGGATGAGCCATGTGCATGCCGAAGAAAAATCGTATTTAGCCGTGTGTGTGTCCTTATCTAACAAACACCTCAGAACTACCTCTTAGCAAACATACATGCTTAAGACATCCAAAGTATCAGTTTAAGGGTTGATTTAAGATATGTCCTACACAACTAAGGGGCAAATGAATATATATATATATATATGTGTGTGTGTATATATATATACATAGTACTGGAGCACACAGCAGCCTGGTCCCTTTTAGCCTTCTGTTAGCTTAGTGTAATATCAGTGGCAATCCTGACAGGAGCATGACTAGCTTTCCAAGAAAACAACACAAACATCAAAACAAACTGAACTAAATAGTAGTTAGCCAGCTACATCTTTATAAAGCCAGTGAATTTTATGAAATCTCACAGGAGTTTCTCATCAGCAGGATAAAGCAGCTGCACTAAGCCATGGTCCCACAGGCAAAGCCAACACAAGCTATGTTGCTGACTCTCAGGAAAAGGGCACGGAAAGAGTCAAACTTGTAACTGCAAGGCCACAGTGCATTTCAGGATGCTGCTTTCTGGAAGATGCCTGGCACAATGCTAATGCTTCAGCCTACAGTGGCACAAGAGAAAGCTGCCACGCTTGCACTTAGACCAGCTGCCCGAGCCATTGAGCCACCTCTGGGGCAAATGCCCCACAAGAACCATCTTGCACAGCTCCAGCCAGGCTCCTACATATAGTGAGCACGATTTCTGGTTTTGGATGATGTCTTAGAGGTGTTCCTTGTTGGTTAATTCACCGGATTTTTGGCAAAGTGCCCTTGTTAGCACCAGAAACACGCCTAAGCATCTGCTTCCCCTGCAGACTTCAACAGCTCAAGGACCTTCAGACACTGCTTGCTGGAGGAACAACTGAAGCCTGAAGGAAGGAGGTTCACAAATTTTAACCTATATTTTAGAATGGCATTTTCCTGAATGTATCTTGAAGTTTGTTAGATCCTCCCCATTTGTCAGCAATATCTGCCCCCCTACTAATTAAGGAAACCCTGTAACTTTGTAGTAACTCTGTCCCATTAAGTGACATACTTTGCTATCCACACAATGCCATTTCTACTTGGAAAACATTTAAACTTGGAATTAATATCACCCGCTCCTGTGTTCATTTTCTCTAACCAACTCCTGCAGGTTACAGGGAGTTTTACACAGCACACAGCCATGCACCACTTCACCTAAATTTTTGTCCACGACTTGCAAAGGAGATCCAAATACATGAACCATTTTGGTTTTAAAAAACATTAAAGTGTGGAAAATCAAGCCACAATCCAGTATCACGAAATGTATGTTTGAAATTGTTTTTATCCCACTATGACCTCTGCCATGTACCACACTGCACTGTGCTCTCCATCTGTCTCTCTTCCTAAATTGCTGAACCACCATTTGCTTTTGTTTGGGGTATTTTCAGATACAAATCAACAAAGCTTAGTTAATGTTCAAGCAGGAACTTCAGCTCCCGTGGGCAGCAGAGATTCATTCAGAGATGGCTAAGTGATACAGATCTGCCTATTACTGCAGTCAATAAAGCATGTGGGCTGTTTCTGAGCAGGATAAATACACTACAAGCACAACGGGGAGAGCTACTCCAGCCCTCACCACTCACTCATGTACATGAGCTAATCATATGGCTTCTGTCTACAATCAGCTCTAAGTATGATGAGTACTACTAGTAGCCTTCCACCTTGTTAGTGTGAAACTAAATTAATGTTTGAGAAGTGCACCATGATCCTCCTTTACAAAGCCCAGCTGAAGTCTCAGAGCTATTTCAACAACAGCACTGCCATTAGAGCTGGCAGCTCTCTGCCTGCTGCCCTTAGAAGGATGACTTCACAGGATTTAAGTGTATTTTACACGTGGTCCCCACCATCCCTGAGGCCTTGCCTATGCTCCATGCTGAGTTTGGCAAGGCAGCACAGAGCTAGGCACCAGTCACCATGCGAATCCCAAAGGAACTCTCAGTACCTTACACCTCTTCACCACAGCTGAGCTCACAAGTAATTTTTGTTTTCCATGCATGAAAAGTCTATGTATTAAACACTCACCACTAAAATAAATTAATCAAAGCTCAACACACATTAGTGCTAAACCAGAAATGTACACTCAGCTTCAGGAATTCAAGGGATGTTCATTAGGTTGTTTTATTGAATTGTGAACCATTTTACAACACAGAGTAAGTCAGATCCTGGCTGTCATACAAGCACCATTTACCACAGAAAAACACAGTCACTCTTTGCTTCTGCTTCAGAGAGAATCTCTGCAATGCTCAACAACAAAAAAACCCTCCTGATTTTGACCCCATTGATGGAAGGACTGAGGCCACAGACAGACTTCAAACTTTATGTTTACATCATGGCCTGGAAGTCCCTCACTTCTTAAGTACGTCAAGCTATGTACTCTTCTCTCCATGCCTGCTCCTCTTTCCCTTAAAATAGGGGGTAATTCATAACACAAACACATAAAATTACTTCCTTCCCCTTAAAGGTGGGTCATATATCCTATTTTTACATACTTTTGTGTTTCCAAATCCTCTTCCCCCATTTTTATTTATTCAGGTCCCTGTAAGTTTTGACCTACATTTCAGAGACTCTTTTTTGGTGTGTACTTTTTGCTGATCCCCCTCAGTCAAATACAGGATTGACATAATGAAAAATGTTCTAATTCTTTTATTACATCACACAAAATGGATGCCAACATAGTGTGGTAAACTTGTTTTCCTCTGGTTTGCTTCATCTTTTACTTTACTACGCCCCCACTTTATGGGCATTTGTGTCCTAATTGTTGATAAATTCACCTACTCACATAATTATGAGAGAAAAACATCCAGGCAAATGCAAACTACAGCTAACATGGACATGGACATTTTCCTTTTGGCAAGATGTAGCAGAATGCATGGATAATTATGATTCAACGACAGTGGAAGTTTTACTGGCATTATTTACTTCTTGAATGGCAAAACATCAATGGAATCCAGTTACCTGGAATCTTAAGAGTCTATTTATTTATCTGATTTTTTTTTCCCCTTGACACACTGTCAATAGCACTTCAGCTGCTTGTTTTTACATAAGAGACTGGAAGCCACCCAGAAGCAAGCAAAAATACCCCCTGTTTCTCTTTCAGGGATCCCCAAGCGCTGGCAAGCATCTCTACCAGCATGCTTTTAAAGAAAGAGCTATAAATGTGAAGAACACATTTAAGTTTGAAATTGAAAAGTTCCCTAGAAAGTCACAGAACAAGCCATGTGCAATCTTTGAGAGATTTGGGCGTAAAAGTAGAGAAGATACACAACACCTGAAGTGCAAAGTTTGAAGTAACTGGAATTTATGAACCAGAACACAAAAAAAAAGTAATTTCTTCTACAAATATCAGTAAAAATACCATGTATCTTTTTTAAGGCAGACGTAATGGCTTTTAGAAGTTTGCAAGAGCAAAAATTATTAAAACTAGGCAACAAGATTTTACAAGTTACTTCTCAGCTTAAGGATGACAAAAATGAAGTGACAGCCACTAGGGAGAAAGTAGGAATATTTCAACAAGATAAGACAAAGGTATGGACAGCTTTCTTTAAAATAAGCCACATATGCTTTATAATGTCACTACAGGATACCTGTCAAGGCTGACATTCATGATCCACTGACAGCAAGATAGCTTCAGGCTGACATTCTACATTTACTTTTAGTGCATACACAAATCAAACTTTACAGAAATATTACATCAGTACAAAAAATTTAAGAATTTTTGTGTGTGTGTGTATATGCGCACACTGGCTGTCCTTCTGGTCCTAGAAACATTACCAAAGAATCAGAGTCTTCTTGGATGTCTTATAAATATGTATAGCGAACAGAGCTTCAGAGATAAAAAAAATCCCTTAAGAAAACAGGTGGATTGAAGGAAAGCAGGGGAGAAGATGTTGTTTAGCTGTTTACTGCCTATGCTTCTATTTCAAATACATAACTGTTTGCAAGTCTTTGTTTTTTAAGTATTCATTAACAACAAGCATTTGATTACATTTGGTAGTGTAAAGTTTTGTTTTTCTGCTATCTTCCGCTGTTATTTATAAAACCCTACATACACAGGCGACCAACTTCAGTAGTACTGATTTTGGGACTATCTCATCCCAGTGTTGATCTGCCACTGAGTATGCTGCTTGTGCTAAATAAGCTACGCTCGACAAACTACATCCACAAATACCAAAATCCTTATAAAGGTCTTCAAAAGCAGCCAAGTGCTCTAAGGCACATGTTATAATACAGGTTAAAAACAAAAGCAAGACCTGCAAGAGCAGAACCCCACAGACATGGACTGTGACTATGGATGACCCCCACAGACATGGACGGTGTACTCCCTGTTGGAAGACTCTCCATAGAACAACATCTGAGCTTCAGCAACTTTTATTCCCATGAGGACAGTGGAAATGAATTTCAGATTTCCTGTTACTTTTAAAAAATGCCTCACATTTTCTCAAGCCCGGCTGAGCCTTTGGTTGACTCAATGAAGGTTACTGGTACAAAGGAGCAAAGGCAGAGTTTCAAGTGGATTTTCCACACTTTCTGCTCTGTTTTACACTATCTAAGTTCTCTACTACATGATAAAAACAAACGCTAATAAGAAAAGAGAGGACTGAACAATGACACTAATAGCTTGTTGTTCTGGGGACTACTGAGTCTGTGACTTGAGCTGTTTCAATAAAGAAGTAGGAGACTGGGAAATGAGTTCATGTTCTCAGCAGTCTACTGGGCTGAAGAAGTATCTGAATTTTTACATGAAAGCAAAAGGAGATTGCTGGCTGTAAAATACACCTACACAAATACAAAAAGTGTTGTTTGTTGGGTTTTTTTTTGTTTTTTTTTTTAAAGTTTCTTTTAGCTCTGGAATAAATGAACCAGAATATTTCTATAATGTATGACAAAAACTAGTTGGCACTAATTGCTGACCAGTCAGTGAATATACTCTTTATTGCTTCACAGCAGAAAGCCATTAATGAGCTTTCTAATTTTCAGAGATGTGATGGTTTAATGGGGGACATGCTGAGACTCAATGGGGTCCTGTTTGCCTGTGGAGGTTTGGGAGAGACTGTCACCACATGAAACACTTAGCAACACAGCTACAAGTGTTAGTTAATTTTTAATGACATACTCTGCCATCTTCAGAAATGATTTTAAACTGTTCCTTATTTTCAAACTCAGATCTCAGTTGCTCGCTTTCTTTGTTCTCTAATATATAAAATTAAACCTCAGGATCATTGAAAAACGTCAACAGAACTTTTTTTTAATTTGGGTTTTTTTTTTTAAGTATTCCTTTCATACCTGCTGAAGAGGAAGAAAAGCAACATATAACACAAGTCAATAGAGTTTAAACTTTACCTCTACTCTTTCTCTTTTCATTCAGATGTGCAAAATAAGAAATATTTTATTTGGCATTTTTTAATGCAAAGAAATCAACCAAGCTTTGTCTAGTATGAAAAACACGTTTATGTTGAGTGACTATACTCACTGTAGCACCTTTTGCCTCTGTGAAGTGGCTCGCTGGTGCAGATGAAGGGAAAGGATTGATGGAAGAGTTGGCCTTGCCGAAAAAGGTCTGGGCCTGCAAGTCACACCTTTACTCAAACAGAAGCATATTAACAGGAGCCTAGAGTCACTTAGGTAAAAGCAGTTGTCTGAAGTCTCAGGTCTTAACCATAACAAGACATTTTGTTGTCTTGAATTTAAGTTACAGTACGACATTTGCTATTGTAGGGCTTGTTTTAGACTTCAGCAGCTGCAGAGGCAGAAACCCAAAAACCAGGAACCCATTAAGTTACAGGCTACAGCTATACTTACTTCACCAAGCAAGACTCCAGTGACACGCTCTGCTAGCCAAAATCTCTGCATCAAGTGCAGAAGACAAGCATTTGTTAGTTAGGGTGACATCCAGCTTTCGGGACACCAGGTGCTAACCACCCTGCATGCCAAAATATCCCCAGCAGCTCTGCCTACAACCCTGTGCTGGAGTTATGCACCTGGATTATTAGCCTAGCAACTTCCTTTGCCTGGAGCTCCTGAATAGCAGGCAGGGGGTTCTCTCACTGCATGCTCTGTGCAGTGCTAACCCAAAGGAACCACACACTGGGGAGCAGGGCAAGGCCTCCTGCACATGCAGGTGAGGTCACTCACCCAGGGGAGGAACACACTGGGAACACCTGCACTACCAAACCTCTCTGCTCCTGGTGAAGGAGATGTAATCCACAGAGCCTGGAAATTCTGGCAATCCTTTTGCTCCAAAGCAGCATTTCTTTTTGTTTCTCTATTTGCTGCCATAACAGGAGAGAGCACCGAGAAACCTGGGAAGGTGAGCAGAATAAATGTCTGAAATTCAAAACACAGAGGCAGCAGAGCCCAACCTACTTTGCAATACTTACTCCCACAGAGGGGAGATAACTGCTTCAAAGCCCTCTACTGACACCAGAGTAATTTATCAGCAGAGCACTTTTCCTCTAGGAACACAGAATAGACTGTAAAATGCAACCAACTCTCAGACAGGAGATGAGTGCTTGTCTGCAGAGCATCACAGACCATAGCAACAGCAGAATCCAAAAAACTACTGACTTTCAGCAAGTTAGAGCTGAGAGAGGACACCACAAAAGACTTGCTTCGTGTTGCTGTGTGAGTGGGACTACCTCAGCCTGCATGGGGAGCAGCTTTTCTAGAAAGACAGGTGTCATTCCTACATTTCCCATTATTTCAATGTTGCAAAATGAAAATATTTGTGATTTGTCAACTGGATCACCAGGAGTCTAGCTCTCGAGCTTTTGCAAGTCACTAAATGCTTAATCTCAGCATAAAGAATTTTTAGAGCCAGTGAGCTCACAGGTAAGATGGCCAGAGGAAAAACTTAATGAATTTCAGTGCATGGACATTCTCATCAGATCATTCCCAGGAGGGCATCTGCAGTTCGGCAACAGCTTCCTCACTGAAGGGCCTATCAGGTAAGAAATCAAAGTCAAACTGGAATTTTATGTCAACAAGAACAATGGCCTGGAGTTCTGCTCACTGCCTTCAGAGGATGAGACTCCATGAATGAAAGAAAAAAAAAAAAGTAAAAAAGTACATGTTCTAGACTTGCCACTCCCAAAGCTCGTTTTTATCTGTGATTAACAGGCATACAAATTGCTGTAGGGTGCAGTCATGGCAGAAACACAGCCAAATACTTTTGTGCAGCGCAGAGCAGCACAAAGAGGAGACGTTCCTGCAGCAGACATCGCAGGGGGAGCACAGCTGAATGGTAAAATTGTTCAACTCTCCTCTTCACCTCTTGTTGATTGTGTCCCAGTGTCTTCTGCAAAACCAGGACAGTGCAGCTGTGTCCATCACTACTGTAACCCATTCTAAGGTTTACCATGTGCGTAACGGAGCTTTCATAATAAAATTCACTCATAATTACCACCAGTGTCAGGGGAACCATATACAGCTGTATGAGCAAATGAAAGAATTACTCCCTTAATACATATTTAATAGGCCATAAAATATCCCTGCACAACCCCATATTATACTTTGTCTACTTCTGCTCTCTTCAAGAGCAATAGGCTAAGGCAGTTGTCTAAACACTCCATTGTACAGCTACTACCCACTACTCCTATGGAAGAAGAATCAAATTAATGGCTACAGAAAGTATTTACTCAGCATCTTCAATATAAGGCCCATAAATCATGGTAATGTAATTCTTCTGCATCTCAGAAACAACCAGAAAGAGGCTAGAACCGAATTTTAAATAAAAGGGGCTTGTGCCATGTTCACTAACAGAACTACCGCAAGACTGACTTGATAATAAATTCTGAGATACTAAAACATTTTCTTCAGAATCAAACTGTCATAATCACCTTCCATCCTCTTCCCCTACCAAGAGGAACAAATGTGTAAAGCCAAAAAAGAGAAGTGAATCTTTGTGAGTCCGTTTCTTCCGTTTCCTGTATGAAAGCATTCCTCCCTCCCAAATTCTGAGTTAATTTCCAAGCTGCTGACCATATTAAAGCAGCAACACCTTGCCAAAACACATTGTATCTCATATTAGGCATAACCCCAGTAGGTAAACAGAATGCCAAGGAGGAGCGGAATTTTGCTAAAACAAATGGCTACAAATCTCTTCTCACAAACACAAGAGGAAATGGCCTCAGGTTTAGAAGGGGTATGAGGGAAAACCTGCCCACCAAAAGCGTTGTCAAGCACTGAAACAGGCTGCTCAGGGATCTGGTTGAGTCATCATCCCACTAGGTCTTTTAAAAGATATGTAGATGTGGCATTTAGGGTCATGGTTTAGTGATGGACTTCAGTGATCTTCAAGCTTTTCTCCTACCTAAACAATTCTGTGATTCCATTAAAAGTAAGCGGAAACCAAACTAATTTGCACTCATTTATCAGTTAAATCTGTATTTATCATCTTGCTAAAGGCAGCATTTTAAGACTCAGGAATGAGCTTTTAATTCAGACTAGATTCCTTAATGCAGTGGTTTGGTCTGATCACAGAAAGAGACACTAAAGCTAGAGCAACTTTAATTCTGGTTTTGGAAGTATCACTGTCTCTCAGAACTATGCAGATCCACACAAAAACCTTTTGGGTCTAAGAAGATTTGTAATGATTTTGAAAGCAGATGTATTATCTTAATACACAACTTTAAAGTGCCATCTAGTGGTTATTTTCTTTTTTATTTCAGTTTGGAATTAAAAAATAAACTTTTCCCTATGTTTAAAATTTTTAAAAAGTCTGTAATTTCCGTAATTTCCTGTTATTTTATGTAAGATTCTTGACCGTGCAATGGTAAATAGATGCTTGAATTAAGTCTTAAGTTTGAGCATTCTGATGAATTGAATTTGGGCCAGAAAACAGCTGATTTCAGAACTAAAGAATTGAAAGAAAAAGGGGGGAAAAAAACCCCCAACCTTATCCATCTTATCCATGGAAACAAGACATAAATGTCTGTTCATTACATAGAGCTTTTTCAGTACAACTTAATGACTTCTTATCATGAGAAAATTCTGACTTGTTAGAAGTCTGTAAATAACAAGGGTGTCAACTAAACACACAAGGAAGTTCTGGAGAAAAAACCACGTTCTAAGCGTTCCTCACACTGGATAATGCCAAAAATCCACAATGCCATATCAAAAGGTTTCTGTTTTACACTCAACCCAACCTGTGATATTACACAGGCCCAAAACTTAAAATACTGAGCAAAATCTGGCCACTTAACATATTAGTCTCATAACGGCAACAATTACTTCATGTCTTCTGTGTCTCATTTCAAATATCCTCTTATTCTCCAAGTGTAAGGAACTGGGCTCACCAGGTATCCCAAAAAATGGTTAAATGTGCACAGGCAGTAGCATGTCCAAGACAGCACCAAACCTGCAGTATGTACCATGCAGACAACCTGTCTGAAACACGCAGAGCACATCACACCCTGAACTTCGTATGTATGGAAAGACATGTGACGTGCTTCTATTCCACCTGGAAATTTATGGAAGACTGTATCAGGCAGCCAACCAATCAAGGAAAATATCTGGGCATCTTCACAATGAACCTCTAAAAGTAAGACAGTTCTGTTTCTGTAATATACTTTTGCAGAGCTACAGTAACATACAAATAATTTTGTGCCCACCACTGGCTACAGAATAAGTATTAGAACTCAGAGTCTGAGAGAGAGCCGGAGTTAAAAACATGCCATTACCAAACATCATCTTTGTTATTATTCTACTGAAAGACTTGTTAGCTGTGGCAGAAACAAATTCTCTGTGTGGAAAAAAAATAAAAATGCTTAGATCTTATTAATTCTGTCTTGAATTCAAAGTGATTTAATAAAAGCTGGGAACATTGCTATCTTCCTAACTTTTGCAGTTTGGAAAAAGTCTAACGGAGATGAAAAACCTTAGACAAAAGGTCAGAAACAAATTCACGGTCAAACTGGGAAGAGAGCTTTTACCTCTGATCCCAGTCCCTGCTGCTCCCTTGCAGAAAATGAAGAAACTGAAAAGAAAGCTTTCACAGAATCACAAGGTTGGAAGAGACCTTCAAGATCATCGAGTCCCACCCGTGCCCTAACTCCTCAACTAAACCATGGCACCCAGCGCCACATCCAGTCTTTTTTTTAAACACATCCAGGGACGGTGACTCCACCACCTCTCTGGGCAGCCATTCCTGTATTTGACCACCCTTTCCATGAAGAACTTCTTCCTGATATCCAACCTATATTTCCCTTGGTGCAGCTTGAGACTGTGTCGAGAAAGAGACCAACCCCACCTGAGCACAGCCACCCTTCAGGGAGTTGTAGAGAGTGATAAGGTCACCCCCGAGTCTCCTTCTCTCCAGGCTAATCAACCCCAGCTCCCAGCAATCTTTTTGTGTGCTTGTTCCACGGGTAATCACAGAGACATTACACATGCCCAGCCAGGCACGCTTTGGATGCAGCTCCAGGCGGGCGCCCCCAGAGCCGTGAAGCTCAGAGGATGCAGGGGGAGCGACGCACAGCTCGTCCCCCCGGCGGGGCCAGGCTGCTGCCCCTGCAGCCCCCAGCCCCTGCTCAGCCCTCGCCGAGCCAGCGGCGTCACCGAGCCAGGGCACCAAGAGCGCGGAGCCCGCCAGGCAGCCGCACCTGCTCGGGCGAGCCCGCGCTCCAGCGGACAGCCCCGGCAACACCTGGCTCCAGATCCGAGCCCTGTCCGCCGCTCTCGGGCACACAACCCCTTACACACCTGGCTGAACCCGCCTGATCCGACATTCTCAGCGCAATCACCCACCTGCAGCTCCTGGGAAACTTATGGATACTGCAACTACCCCCGGGCAATCGGATAATAAGCAACACAAAGATCTGGAGATGCGGGAAATCACAAAGCTGTCCCTGAGTACAGGAACAGGGCATACAAACACAATGCCTGAAAGAGTAGAAGAATTATGTAACACACAGATAAAACGAAAGGAATAAACAATGTTACTTAAAAAGGCTCAAAAGGTAGAATGCTATCTTATTCTATGTTTAATCTCAATAAAACTGCCTCATCTATTCAGCACATTGAACTCCCCTTTAAAGACCGATCAAAATAATCAAAATAATTTAAAGTTCCATAGTTCCATTATCCCACTGCCTAAATTGTTGTACTCGGCTAATTCAGTTAATCCATTAAAAACACATGGAAATTTTGGCCTACACTGCTTCAAGTCTAGGATGAGAGTATTTTGTGTATTCCCTCAGATGTGCTCCCTCTAAGAGCCCATGCATTAAAATGATTCGAGCCAAGTTAGCAGAGCAGTTCCCCCAGGATACCACACAACACCAGTAAGTCTACTGCTCTTTTTGCAGGTGAAATGTGAGCTAAAATTCTGCATGGAGATTTACAGTACTTCACTTGATGGAAAAGGTCTAAAGATCAAACCCACAAAGCTTATGAAATTTAAAAGAAGTAATTTTACTTTCATACCACAATTTTTAAAACTGCTTTAATTGAGAGCACATATATACTGGTATGAACTAGAAAGCCCTGTATAATGGCAAACAACGTGTGTGTAACTGAGTAGGCCTGTGTTTCACTGATGGCAATTCACTGTACCATTATGGCCACATTCTCCTGAAGCTCCGTGGATGTTGAGTATGAATGATTTCAAATTCCTGCAAGAAAACAAGCTACCAAGAAAATACGTTCTTTGCCAGGGAAGTAGCTTGATGCTAGAAGACATTTCAGAGTTTTTGCCTGACAATCTCTCTCTCTCAAATAAGCTTTGAACTAAGCCATCAAAAGTAAGCAGGGCTGTAGACAATGCTCCCATTCTCAAGCCATATGCATGCTCATATGCAAAAATGCATCACCACCTCGAGTTCTGCTGAACATAACAGTCTCTTTTAAGGAGAAAGAGACTTGGCTTATTTTCAATTCATAGAAAGACAATCACAGGATTCAGCAATGTCCACTTCAAAAGATCTAAAGCCAGAAATGTGACATGAGCTGCATGTGAGAAGATTTAGGAAAAAAATACTTTTGCATTGTCCCTCTTAAAATGCCATAATACAGTTATTATTTTCATGCACTAACAAACCATTATTTCAAGAAAAGAGCAGTATTAAATACCGAATTCAGCAGCTGGGGGTCTCTAGTCCTGCTCAAGGCAGACCTAAGTTCAAAGCTAAACCATGCTGCTCAGGATCCCCACTCAGGAACAGAGGATCTACCACCTCTTTCACCAGTCTCACAATGGAGGGTATTTTTCCATATGCTCAACCCGAATTTCCCCACTTGAAAACTTCTGACCATCACCTCATGCCTGTCCTTTCACTACGCACCTCTAAAAGGAGCCTAGGTCCCTCTTCATAATGATCCTACTGATAGCTGGAGTCAGCTGGAGCATCTCCACAGCCTTCTTAGGTGAGACACAGGCCTTTCCTGTGAAAGGTATTTCATGGGAAATATTATAATAATATACATATTTTCATGTATGCCACGTGCTCTGACCCAACCCCCTGGGCAGTCCTCGACTGTGCTCCCTACATAGTCCCTCGGTATGGGTATTCAGTTTCAGGAGCTCAGAACAGGAAAACTCTTCTCTCAAGCTGCTGTCTACACTCCTGCTCACATAGCCCAGCCTATAGTTTGCTTTTGTGGCTACAAGGTCTTGCTCCTGAATGCTAGTCATTTTACTGCCCACTAGGATCACCAGGTCTTCTCTGCAAAGCTGTTTCCTGCCTTTCTGGTTGTTAAACTTTTTGGGTTCCTGTTAGCTCACGTCAGCTTTCTCAAGTCCTCTGAATGGCAGCTCCAGGAGTGGATGCTACTTCCACCAATTCAGTGTCACCTTTGATTTGCTGAGGGCGCGCTCCAACTCATCATTCGTATCACCAACGAAAATATTCAACACTAGCACCAGCATCAGCCCCCAAGGAACACTGCCAATAGCTCTCTGCCAGTTTAATGCTGGCTCAGCCCATTTTTTACACATCTCAGTCTATCCAACAATCCATCTAGGGGGAATTCAGTTTGGCTCCAGGGATGCTAACGAAAGTGTGAAAAAATTTGGTACCATCAAAGTAAACAAGGTCCTCTGCTCTGCCTTTGTCAAAAGGTTTTTCTCTCCATCACTTCTTCACACTCAGGAAGAATTTGCCCGTGGTAAATTCATTTTGGCTGTTTCCTGTCCTCTTCTTTTTCTTTACGTGCCTAGAAATGACTTCCAGGAGGACCAGTGTTGCTGTCCTCTCAGTGACCAAGCTGAGGTCAGTCAGCCTGCTGTTTCCCAGATGTTTCTTAGTGCCTTAGAGCACAATTAAACACCTCAGGGTCTGATTTCTTCTGCCTGTATGATCCACAAGAATGATGATCCTGTTTCATTTCACCTGTGGTGACCTGAGATTACAACCATGCTACCTGTTTGTCAGCAATTCCAAATGCAGAAGAGCTGGAAATACTGGTATCTGAGAACAAGCAGCACAGCTAGCCTCAACCCTTCCTGTTTCTTTCAAAAAGCTACCCAATACTACAAACCGAAGTTTGCAAACACCTCCACGCCACCTAAAAAAAAATTAATTTAAAATCCATGAAATCTAGACATGGCAAGGTGTCTTAATTGTGTTTGAAAATACGAGTCCAATTTAGTCCAAGCTTTCCTTTATGCTGTAAAATTTTTAAAAGCTTGTTTTTCAATAGGGGGAAGAACAAGAAGTTACTGTGATTCTGAGGCAAACTCTAAAAACACCTCAGCAAGCAAGAGAGCAAGAGGAAGTAAGTGAGCTTCCCCATCAAATAATGTGTAGCATCTAATGAACAAAAAACTAAAATCCAGATGTTTGCCATCCTGGGAGATCTGCAGTGGACAGGTTATTCACAAGTCTGTTGTTCAAGGGTCTAAACACAAACAAGTCTTCCCTGAAAGTCTAGGTCTCTGATGAGCTGGTAAGCAACTGGACAAATAACCACATATAATTTGCTCACAAAAACCTACCAGAAACAGTGAAGATTGCAAAGGATGTCAATAAACTAGGACAGGACTTTCCAATCTAATTTTTAAAATAACTTGCTAACTGCAGTTAGCAGTCTGGGAGAAAACAGGAGGAAGGCCTTTGCAATACTCTAGAATTGCCACAGGATACATTAATTTGGCAGCAACCTCTGGGATGCACAGGTCTTTCACAAGCCTTAAATGGTGACACAAAGAATCTCATTGCAAGAGATTTGTCAGTCCACTCAAGAATCAAACACTTGAAATCATCTGAGACAGTTCCTTCTATGAGTAGTCCAGGTTTGCACTGAATCCTCTGCAGGAAGCAGGAAAAGATTTTTCTTTTCTTTTTAAAGAGATTTTAACTGGAGGGGCACTTTGGAACACAAAAAACTCTCAAACACGGCTGTGGATCCTTGCTTATTGAAGGCTGGGCCCTTAATGAAGCCCTCTCAGAATGGGTGGATTTCATGCATATGTGAACACGAACACATACCCGTCATTAAGCAGCACCTCAGAAACACTGAGTGGGCCTTTGTCTTCATCTTCTGATGCCCGCTCACAATGCAGTACTACTCACAATGCTGGACTCTTTTTATCATTTAACAAATTAAAAAAAAAAAAAAACTCCATTAATAAAAAGTTTTTAAAATGTGAGCCAACAAACCACAACTCATTTAGGCTCTCATCACTCTCAAAAAATTATCTCCATTTGTGTCCAACACTTTCAAAAGACTGGGGAAACAGATGGGTTTCTCCTCAATACTCGGGGTATCAATGATGGCAGGCTTCTGTACACAAGCAAACACTTGTTATGCAGTTTACTATTCCTTGTGCTCCTGGAATGAGTACATCCTACCACCCACGGTCATTATCTATGACCCAAGTTCCTCTGCTGACACAAACAGCAATGCTGTGGTGAAGGAAAGATGCAGACTTAACTGTGGATGCACCAGGTTATTTGGTAAACCCTTCCTTCTTCATACTACTATATGAACTCAGAAGAGAGACTCCTTTAGTTCAGTGGGTTCTAAGGACCTATATTTCCATGATCAATATTAATATTGTCCTCAATTCTTGCCGTCTGGGATGTTCATGAAGTTACATCAGAGACAGCTTAAAAATTTCCTCCAGATAGGAAAATTTTTTCTCTGGAACATGAAAAGTGGAAGATGAACTCACACGTCTTGCTTCAACATCATTTCTGTTTTCATTGCATCAGATTAAATGACTCATCCCAGTCCACAACTAAAACTGGATTTGTGAAAACTGGCTGTTGGTAACTCTTCCTGATGTTGGCATTAAATACCTTAGTTTGCTTTATATCCCAGTTAAATTATGACAAGTCAAACATTTGGATAAAGCTTAGGAAGTGCAAATGAGTTCTCCTCATTGTAAACATTCTCAGTACAAGGGCAAAGTCAGCTCACAGGAAAAAGTACACCCCTTCCACAGTCAATTATCTTTAATTCACACTTCCAGCACACAGGCCTATCCCTGCAGGAGAAATCCAGAGACATAAGACAGCAAAGGCAGATTCCCCAAATATAAAGGCAAGGTATTCAGTATTCAGCACATTTACACACTGAATATTTTCTTGAAAAGAAGGATGCCTCAGGACCACCCATGGCAGCAACAGCAACTTCCAGTACAATACAATCAGCCAGAGGGATGATTTAAGAAAAAAAAAGCAAAATAAAAAGAACTGTAGGAAAACATTTGATGTAGGCATTCCTGAGAAACACTGAGGTCTGGAAAGCACTAACACATGAAACAGGTTCCCTCTGCTGCCAAGTCCCATGGTCTTTGTGATTCAGCTCTTTGAGGGCATATGAAAATGTGTGAGCAAGTATGAAAAGTGTGGAAAACATCTGTCTTTTAATTTGGGGTTTTGTTGTTGCTATTCTTTTTTAATAATGCCTTGTACACCTCAAAAATACCAAGTAAAACTGTAAACCGGAAGAGCTGTAGTCAAAACCAGTGTTGCCACAAGTAGAGGATATTGGCCTGCACTGTTTCATAAGATCTCCTTTTGGCAAGATTTTCTGGAGAACCACCAAGAAAGTACCAGAGGCCCATAAAACTGAAAGGAGAAGTTCTCTTATTAAAATGCATTATTTGAACTCTGGGTTCTCATTTTGTTTATATTATCACCTATTTAAAACTCACATTTATTAACCAACAGTCAAAGAAGAAGTGGCTTAATGAAAAATCCAACAGTCTGGCTCCAGCTGGGTGGTGAAAACTGCTCCTGTAGTTCTCCAGCAGAAAAAAAAACCCAAAGCAATAAACCTCCAGCCAACATAAAAAAGCCACTTCACAAGTAAGCCACACCTCAAACAAGATTGGATAGTTAAGATTACAGGTATGCTTTATGGGGTTTATCTTCCTATCTTTATAACTACAGAGAAACAAAGATGGAAATATTGTTTTTCTCAGTTCTTTTGATCACTACTGGGAATCTTTGCTGATTGTTTAACACATAGAGAATTGAGTACTTGTGAATGCCTCCAAACTTTTAATGAGCTTTACAAACTGTATTATTATGCTTATGCAGATATTCCTAGATGGAAATACAGATACAGGTTTAGACAAGATATATCTACATCTAACTATGTGTACATGTCAGGTCATAAACTCAAGACCAGCTGCTCTGCTAGGAGAACAGCTGTGCCCACAGACAAGTCAAAATATAGTTTACTGAAATGAAACTATCAATACAAAACTATTCATGTAAAGAGAATAATTGCTGATGAAATCCTTTCCTTTACATTTAAGGAATGAATCTCTTGGAGTAGAGGAGAATTTTCCATTTTTTTCTGTTGAGAGGTAGAGCAATGTCATTGAGGTTTATCTTTTTAATAACAATTTGCTGCACAGTCAGTTTTCAATTAAGGAACTGATCATGTCCAAGTAATTGTAAATGATACAATGAAGTCACAGATCACAGGACAGTTCCTATTTGCTGTAAAATTGGTTTATTCAAATGTAGCAAATCTGCTTTTAGTTTTTCTTGAAAGCTGATCAGAGTCCCTTTTCTGTTTTCGTTAGGAACCCCAGCAGAGAGATTTAAACTACAGAGCAGAATAGTAACAGCCACCTTCCACCTTTTCATTTTCCTGCAGTGAACTCACTTGTTGCAGAAGGAAAATTGTTTGCCCATCAACCCTCCCTCAAACTTTGCCTTGCCCAGAACATTCACCCATCACCTGGAACAGAGGGGAGCAGAAGCCAGAGGCACACAACACTGACCACCCAGTGTTGATGAATAAAGAATAATGAACACCCCACAATGCACCCAAACAGTAACTGCCAAGCCTCCTTATTCCTGCTGTGCCCTTATGAAGGCAGCTTTCTTTGAAAACATCCCGGTCAATACAGCAGCTGCCATCTCAGCATTCCTTCAATCACACTACCCCACGGCAGGTGAGTGGCTTTGTCACCCACATCCCCGCCTGCAGCTACCACTGGGCAAAACACACTTAGAGACACGAGCAGAGCTGAACAGCACCTTGGGCCCTTCCCTTCTCTGCACGAGGAACAGCGGGCAGACAAGTGTGGGCAAACCTCCAGTGTCCAAGAGGGACATCTGCGCAGCAGGGCTGACAAGTGCTTCCAGCTCCAGCATCAACCTCGAGGCACTGGGAGGCTTTATGCTGCAGATTCCTTTCCCCACTACATAACTCAGTGCTCTTCCTACGTCACCAAAGTCAGCAGAGATTTCACTTGAAACAGCCTCAGCTGCTTCCAGAGCAATGCCAAGCTTGGGGCCATACACAGCCCCGTTTGCTCCACAATGCCCACTCTCTGTGCACTGACAGCCTTCTCTCCAAGGCCTTAAAGCTAGGGCTTTTGCACACCTTCCCATCTGCAACAGCAGTGAACTGACTCCCAAGCAGCTTAAGATCGTCAGGAGAGAAGAAGCTGCAAAACAAATAAGCAAAAAAAAAAAAAAACAAACCTCCAAAACCCTAAAACAGAAAAGGCCCTAAAGACTAACTCCTTCCAGTTATTATTTAGATGTCTGCTCTGAGATTGACTTACAAGAGTGTCAGTGGAGAGGGGGATGTGACAGCAGATATGCTGGACAGCACATCTTGGAGGTCACCTTTTTTGGAATAAAAGCTGCCGGATGTTATTGCTATGAAAGTAACAGCACATCAAGTATACTCATATCAGCAAGTACGAGTAGGACGACTCCAGGTGTAACTCCAGAGGCTGTCTCCTGAAGTCACAAGATCTTGTCAGGTCTTTGTGCTACAGAGCATTGTAGACTTGAATTTAATGTGTTCAACATCAGAGACGTCTTTAGAAAGTAGTGTGATGCATGAGAAAACATCTCCTTATTGAAAAGGTTGTTCTTTTAAGTAATTAGGTTTTTTTCCTAGACATTGATTAAAAGACAACAGTATCCTCACAGACAAGATTATAAACAAGCTGAGTGCAGTAATCATCACATACAAAAACCCAGACCCACAAAGCCATCTCTCTGGAGAAGAGAAGCAATCAAACCAAACAAAAATCCCAGGTTACTTTCTTTTCCACCTCTCCCTGTCTTGTTTTGCTAAGGAAGCCCAAAAGTCTCTATTATGATACCAGAGAAACCATACACAAATATATAAGGCTACACCAGGCCCAGACTCAAAGCTAATTTAAATCTGCATGCATGAGATGTACAAATACAGACCATTACTGAACTACTGACACCACTGCATTCAAAGGGTTTTCTTAGTCAACCTCAGACAATCTGAGATTGTGCCTTCCCTGTGTCATGGAAAAACACCCTTCAAAATGCAGATAATGACCTACAATACCTATACCACGTTATGGAAATAAACTCTTATAGAAGGAGAAAGATCCAGAAAGAGTGAAAGCAAACTGACAGCTTATGTAATGCTTGAACACCTCTACTGAACACTCTGTGACTTTATTCTGGAACAACTCTTGACCACAAAGAGACCCCAGCAAAGCCAAAGATAAATAAAATAGATAAGTCAGGGTAAATAAAATAAATACATTCAGGTTTGTAATTTCATATTCTGTAGACTCTAACTGAGCATCGTGTATGCATTGTTATCACTTTGAAAGTGAAAGTTCCGAAAAACTGAACTGAAAAAGTTCTAATGCAGTTCTTATTTCTTTCCACAGTAAAAGTATACTGAAATGCAGAGTGTTTTAAAATGGTCTCACTGGAGAAAGTACAAAATAAGTTATTTGCCAGGAATCATACTTTCTACTCTGTGTATTATACACACAGTGAAATTACCAAATTGAAACAGTTGGGACACAGTTTAACATGTACAACTTTTGCATTTTGTACCTCTATCAAACTTGTTTATTTTACTGTATACACATTATTACAAGAATCAGGAGGGGGGAATTTCACCCTTGGAGAGAGAGAGACTCTTCTGAATTATGAATTGCCTTATGACATTAAATCCTAACAAGATACATCTCAGAAGACCATTTATGCTGGAGCCTGCTAAAGCTCAGTGTTAAGAT
Organism: Phainopepla nitens; assembly: GCA_013400175.1. NCBI lineage: Eukaryota > Metazoa > Chordata > Aves > Passeriformes > Bombycillidae > Phainopepla > Phainopepla nitens. Next base: position 99,784 of record VXBQ01009855.1, on the reverse strand, counting down.
GCATGCACTATATGCAAGTTCTATATCAGATTAGAAAGCAATAACATCACTCAGTGAGTGTTTGATATTTGACATTTGGTTTCTCTGGATTACTTGGGTCACATAACTTTCCATAGGCCATTACAGAAATTCACATCAGCAAAAAGAATTTAAAATTTCCTACTTTTTAGGCTATGGAAGTTATCTCACATATACAACAACAAGCTCATATTTACACAGGAACAGTTAACTAAAATTAATTCAGATGTTTTCAGTTGTTAATTCAAGCAGACTTGTTTACTCCTAGATAGCTTAGGCTTGTTCCTCAACACCACAGAGTTCAAAGGATGCCAGGAAAAGACAGCTGTACCAAAAGCTGGAATTTACATCTATGACGTGTGATGGTCAGTGTGTCACAAAAACCAGGCTGATACCTGATGAAAGAACTCACAAAGCTGAAGCCTCACAGGACAAATAATTTACAGAGTTCACTGTTTTGATTTAGGTTAAACAGATTTTTGGGCTTAGAAACAGGACTAAGTTACTGCAATTTGAGCAGCTGAGCTCTGTAGCTGACTGTGCATGCGCACTTTGGCCTACAGCAAAAGCCAGGTCAAGCACATTTCTGCCTTATGAAAATCAAATTATAGGAGATTTGAATGGAGAAAATTCAAAGAAAGGGGATTTATGGACTCTACTCACTTTACCTCACCGCTGGGACAACAGTACTCCCAGCAGAAGCTGCAGATACCCAATCAACAAAACATCCTTACCTAGTGATCTGCTGCGAGGTCCACCCCATGGGAGCACCAGAGCGGTGCTCACACCGTAACACCCACCAGGTGCCCACATTCCGGAGAGCACTGACCCTCAAGAATTCTCCACGTGTGAAAACTCTGCATGGTGTGTCCCACTAGATGCCTGGCCACATACCTAACACAACAGCCAGCTCTTAATGCACCTCTCATGATGACACAGAGGGGGACACAGCAGCACCTGCTAAGTGACTGCAGCCGGCTGCCCACTGCCATAGAAACAGACAGCTCTCCTGCTACAGCTGAGGTGTGAGATACAGAGTTGCAGATCAGCGACACATTACACAACCGGTTTGTTCAGGGCTGAACACGCTGCTAAAAGGCTCAGACATATCATCAGATGGTGGCCAGATACTGGTGATCCGATTCATCCTAACTCAACAAAGTTGCTGCCCAGAGTCAAAAGCAAACAAGGATTATCTGGAGTTCTGTGTGTGCCTTGCACACCTCAATTTATGCTTAAAGGAGAAAGGCACAATACTGCATTGGCTGAGGCTTAATTTAAGGCAATATTAAGATATAAGTTACAAGCTTGAGTTGGAGGAAAATGGGGAAGATGCCATAACTAACCAGCACACTCTTGAACCTTGTAACCTACTTTAAGTCACAGGTCACAACTGCAGCAAGGTCACTCTCTCCAGCTGACCACACTGATTCACAGAACCTGGAGAATCTGACCCATGTTATTGATGGGTCCCCCTGTGCTGCCTGAGCTCTAAAACCATTACCTCTGGTTTGACAGGAGTGACATTTACCCATCTTCTTTCCCCTATCAGGAATCCTGCATGAATGGCAACTGCTGCTAAATCCAATGTTAACTGGAGTGAAGAAGTAATTCAAGATTTTGATGTATCCATCAATCTCTAGCCAAGAAATTATTCCTGGTGAAGACATTATAGTCTGGAAACACTGCAAGCCAGAGATGCCTGCTCAAGGCTGGAGCCGAGGGCTCAGGAGCCCCCCAGGACCCAAGCAGGAACCCTCTCCAGGGGAAACAGAAGTGCCACGGAGACACAAGTAATTGTGAACTGAATGGCCACTCCCAAGGCTCATCAGGATGCTCCTCATGTGTTTGTTTAGCATGAAAGAAACAACCAAGCCTGCTAGTGCTTCAGAGTAGATCAAGTCTGAGAATTGCCATCAAACATGTGGGAACTGCAAGCAGACCTGCAGGTGTACGCCTGTAGCTCACAACAGTCACAGCAGAAGCTCAGATTCATCTACTGGCTCACTAAGAGCCACTGGTGCATCAAGCATAATCCCCCAGGAAAAAGCTTTTTTCAGGATAGAGTTGTACAATACCAAAACTTCCTATGCTTCACCTATGGTCTTCTCCAAATACTCAACAAAATCCTTGACCTAAGCATCTTACAGGTTAAAAAGAGTACCTGACACAGAAACCAACCTCCAATTGGAAAAGGTTCTCAAACAAGCCAGAGATCTGAGAACTATCCTGACCTGGCAGAGTATATTTTATGATACTGGGTACAGCTCAGAATTACACAAACCAGAAAATTCAGTTCCCTCCAAACTTGTATGGCCTTATCCACAGACTGTCTGAGAATCAATCAGAGAGTACATAAGTGAGGAAAGCGAAATGCTCTTCACCATCACTCCTCTCCCCCTCAATGGATCCCAAATCTTGCCTGGTAACTCCTAAGATACTTTAAATCTAAGAGGATGAGGGGGAAAAAAAGAAAAAAAAGACAAAAAAGGAATGTAACAGAGACATAGCAACGCATCTGAATATCCAATGACTTGCTCATGGATCTACCAGAATTAGGACAGGTTGTTGCTACCTGCTTTACACTACATCAAGAAAGAGTGAGAAAGGACTGAGAAGAAAGTGGGTTTATTCTGAGTTTCAAAAGAAATCTTCCTCCTTTCTCCACAGCTTCTCCCTTCAGGGAGAACATGATCAGTAGTAAAAAAGCTGCTCAGATACCTAATTGATAATGAATTTCAAAAGAAAAACCTTGAGTTTCACAGGTTAATTCTCTCACGAAACAGAATTTCTCTTTAAGACAAAGCTCCACGTAAAGCATACTAATTCCTAATATTATCCATATAAGTAGACGCCACTTTCACTTGCAGGTTGATACAGCTTGGACATGTTTACAAACACACTTGTGAAAAGGAAGTTGAAAAACCACTCATATTTCCCCGTGTGTATCCCTGGGCTCTTTCAGACTATTCTGAACTCCTGGGTCCAGCCTCTTTGCCCTGCCAAACCTCCCCGAGCCAGCCCATGGAGCTGGCTCCCAGAGAGGCAGGACTCTTGTGGCTGACACAGCACAAGTCTGCCTGTACACTGGGCATAGCAGAGCGACAGAGCCCAGCCATTCCCGGAGGTGCTGGACTGAATGATCCTTGTGGGTCCCTTCCAGCTCAGAACACTCTGGCCAAAGTTTGACAGAACCATGAAGATACAAAGAGAAAAACACTGGAAAGAGCTCAGATTTTACTTCTATAAGCTCAGCACCTGGGGGGAAAATTCTCAAGCCTCCTGTTTAATATGCAAGACGAAAAATATACATAGTAAAATACTTCACATATATGTTATCTTTTACATACATACACAAACATATAACCTGAGCAAACAAGAGACCACAAAAGGAAATGTAAGCTTTCTGTGAAATCTTTTATACTGCTACTTTGTACTTCCCAAGACATATCTTCTTGTTAAATTTTCCAATCTTATTTGCAACGGCAACCTACATCTTATTAAAAAAAAATATATAAATAAATCGATACACCGACATCTCAAATTCTGCAAACAGTAGTATTGAGAAGCATTTCAACTCCAGCACATATGCACATATACCCTTTTATTATTCTGAACCATTTCAAAATCCCACCTGGATTTATGTAACTACACACATTAAGTGGATTGCTCCAAATTAAAAATTCTGCACCGCCAACCTGCTATTTACTAACAAATACGGAGAAAGTGTATGTACACCAAATTGCACTAGGAGTAAACATCCTCTCCCGCAACAGGCACTCCTAGAAGAAGTGATGCAAACCTGGCATTTCCTGACTCAGCAGACAGGCTCCCTGTCAGCGCTCAGTTTAATGACAGAACGAGTCCTGTTAGCTGCCAGCCCTAGTCCCGGGGCCGAGCCAGCAGAACAACAAGCGGATAAACAGATCGCAGCCTCAGCTCTGCGTCACCAAAGCTGCCCACCAGGTTTTGTCTGCAGGACCAGTTTCTGTGCATGTGACCCATTTCCCTTTCTCCCACACTCAGCCCAACAGGATAGCAGAGCTGCCAGACAAGGCAGAATCAGGCCTAAAATTAACTTTATCAAGCACATTAAAACCGTAGGAAGAACCCAATTAACTCTGCTCCCCCGAGCTGAATTGTGCAGGACAAACAATGCGCATTCCTATCGTTCTTCCAGCTTTTGCATTCAGCAGATTTGTCACAGAAACCCTATAACCAGCCTGCAGCCAAACCTGTCCTTTTTTTTTAACCTGATTTTTGTCAGGAATTCCTGAACGTTCTCTTCTACCTCCCACCAATGTGCTTCTGCAGTTACTCCACACATCAGCCACCACCAAGGCACATTTCTAGTTTTGTAGAAGCATTTTGGTGGAATGAACAGACAGGTGTCCAAAACCACTGCAGCATTCCTATGTCTGGAACTGTAACCACAGCACTTAACAGCCTAACATAACTGTGATTCCAGGTGATTAGTCCTTGGGAGTACAATATATCTTTTGAGGTCTGCTATGTTCAGCTCAATGAGATCCTTATCTTGACCTGATTATCTTTTAATGCCAAAAATAAATTGGAAATGAATATGCTCTCATAACAGAAAGAAAGAAATAAAATGATAAAATCTTCTCCATTGTTTTGTTTTAAAATCATCTGACAGATTTTAGTATTAAAAAATTAAAGCTCTTTTACAAGAGACTAGAAAATAGTACAGTGAAGAGAAAAATGATAACGATTAATTCTTCTTAATCCTAGAGAATACTATTAGATACTGAATGATGATGCATGAGGGGAAGAAGGAAAAAAACTTTAAAAAAATGTTAAAATCTCTCTGAACAAAATATTGAAGCAAAAAGCAAACATCCAGAACGCCAAACCAGAAAACCTCCAGTCCAAAAACCATAGCACAGCAAAATACTCAACACTAAAACAGTTTGTCTAAATTGCACCTGTCAGCTTCTAAAATCAACTAGAGTGGCTACATCTATTTTCACACCTTGTGATTAACCAAATTATAAAACGTAATCTAAATAATGGGCACCAGACATTAAAAAATATCTACATACATATGTACATACACCTTCAATTTAGCATTAAGAAATTATTTTACCCACAAACATGCTGTTCCAGTACCAGTCAACAGCTTTTCAGTCTGTTCTTTACTGGTGTACAAAAATAAATAAAGTCTCAGAACTCTTTTTCTAAGAAGTTATCTTCAACTTTTATTGGACTGACTCCCAACAGAAGTCCTAAAGTAGAAAAAAAATGTGAAAAACTTACACCCTAGGCAGTCTGAGAATCTGGAAAAGCACAGAAATATGTACAAATAAAAGGCAGTTAGTGCATGCAGGACTTGTTTTTTAGAAGGTCTACATTTACCCACATTGTTGTGTGCATTTCAGAAGACTGTATGCATACCCTCTATCAGGCTTTCCATGAAAGCAATCCGCACTGAGAGCAGCAGGATTAACCCATACACAGAAAGGTTACAATCAACGTAAATTACAAGAAAAGAAAACAATCCTCCAGAAGTATCTGGTGTATTTGTATCCATACACATTTTCAGTGTATCAGCTCTGGCAGAGTGAATGGTCTCACTGAAAAGTACCACCTGAGCCAGATTTCTCTTTCAAACTATTTGGAAGGAACACAGAGACTCTTCCCAGAGACGCTGCCTTTTTCACAACCCCCCTTCTCCACTCTAATTTTCTTTCAAAATAGGAACCACTGCATTTAAATTAAAGAAATTAAAGATATACTAGGTATGATTGCAAGTCCACAAAGATCTATTTAAAACTAGACTTACAAGAGCTGGTTTCAGGCAAAAATAATCCTAGCTGGTTTTGTTGTTTCATCTCAGGAATACAGCATTAAAACTACACTATGGTACCAAGTTTTACAAACAGATTATATAAACTTGCTATAAATGTGTAGATCTGTGATGCTTTGGGATGGTTGATAATTTTGATCAGAATGTGCCTTTAGTACATTTACATTCCTATCCTTCCGCTTCAGGTTAATGGAAATTATGTAGAGGTGGTAAAAGCTCAACTTTCAAGGCAGCCCTCACATAAATTTGGGTGCAACAACAAGGAAGCATGCTGAGATGGGAGCATCATCTTACTTTGGATCAGGCAGCAGTTTGCTGGCAAGAAGACAGGTAGCCCATATGCCTACATAAGGCCTCCTGGCTTTCTCAAAAACTTTTCCCCATCTAGATGTATGAAATCAGATCTGTTTGGATGCTGCTTAGTGACAATGCCCACTTTTTTGCAAAGCTGTACGAGGAAAATCTTCCTAAAACAGAAATCTTTAAGTAAGTGTGCCTATCAATAGGTATCCCCTTTACAGTCTTTCCCAAATTCTGGATCTTAGTTAGGCAAGTTTATGTTTGGTGCTGCAGGTCACACTGACTCTTCCTGTAAAAACTGAGGGGCCATGGAAGACTGAACATGGCACTGGAGGTGTTGAAAGGGTTCTACACCATTATCTATCGAGTTGGTGGCAACCCAGGACATACATCCTATTCCAGCCTTATGAAAAACAGGAAACAACACCTATTAACTACCCTGTGAAGAGCCATAGCAATGCAGTACAATAAGGAGCATTAGGTGTCAGGTGGGGAATATCATTCCCCAGTGCCAAGTCAAATATTTGTTTCTGTACTATACAGCAGAAATCAGCTTTAAATTCACTGCAAAAGTAGCTGTTTGTGATGTAAAAAATTCATTACTTAGGTACTCAAAATTAGTTGGACCATAACAGTGAGCGGCCAGTTACAAACCACTTGAAAACAAATCCAGCTTACAAAGGGTGAAAAACATCCCCTTTTTTTTAGGAAGTGTTGATGTTTTAGGTGCCTACTTGCTTTGTGCAATCACTCAGAGGTGCAAGTATTGATATTAATACGTGGTAATAACTGAAAGCATCTGTAAGCATATGTAAGTACTTTCTCCCCGCCTCACAAAAGGCATTTACAGATACAACAGAGCTGGTTTTTAAACAACATTATTAACTGGAACGCTGACAGAAAACCAAAGCCACCTGAAATGGCTGAAGCACAGCATTGTTTCCTTCTCCATCAACACATACCAACTCAACCACCATCAGCCCTGTATCTATCCCTCAGCGTGATTTCCAACACCATGAGCATCCTCAGCATATTACAGAAAACGAGAATCATGACTAGCTTGGGAGATTGACTCAGCAGCTGGTCATGACCCTGACAATGATTTCAGTAATTATTGCTTTTTTATTAAGAGCTTCAGGAAACTTGCTTTTACAGACTCAAGCTACTTAGAAATGTATGCTGTTTCCTAAAAGCTGTCCTTCAGGGCCTGTGAGCATGTAAGGAGGACTGCAGTACCCGTGATGTCTTCATGGGCTGGCAAATAGAAGATGCCCATCCTTCTGGAGCAGTACCTGGACAGTAGTCAGACCACCAGGATGGACAGGCAATAGCCAGGTAGAAGGAAAGTGAATGCCACCCTCCACAGCACTGCACTTACACCCTGCCTCCCTGCTTCCTGTTGTCACCAACTCAGGAGCATCAATATTTGGGCTCCATTTCAAATACACAAGTCAGCCCTGAGGTCAACAGAAGGCAGCTTTGGTGGAGAAGTTATGTCTACATGTAAATATTCTCAAGATCAAGACTGAAGAGCTGTGGCCTTTGAGCTCCTACTTGCTGCAGCACTCCTGCAGATCTTATGGAACAGTGAGATGGACTGCACACAGAAGTTCCTTGTCATACAAGCTGACTTTTTGTTTTAGAATCTTTCAGCACAAGGTGCAAGCCAAAAACAAGTATTTAGTAATATTATAAAAAGGATAAAGACCATGGGATGAAGAACAGATTAATTTTGTCTTGAAAAAAAAAATCTGGAAAGCAGATTTTTTTTTCCTAACACAGCCTGTGATTAAGGGCAGAAAGTAAGGGAAAACGAGCTGTAAAAATCCTGATTTCACAGAGGCTGCTCCAGAGGAGTAGATTCAGAGGGGAGCACAGCACACTCTTCAATATCACATCTTGCTTGGTGTGCAGCCAGAAGACAGATATGCAGAAATCAAAACATAGCATGCTAGGAGTAGCCTAAAGGCAACTCTAATAGGGACAAGTTTTCAAAGTAGTTCCAAAAACCCATCAGGAGAAACTACTTTTGCTCTATGGTAGCAAACAGAACATCTGGGCAAGTTATCACCGCAGCTCAAATGGAAATTGATTAACTTTTCTTTAGAGGTGCTCACTGAAGAATACAAGCCTGCAAGTTAAGACCAGGCAAGGCCATGAAGGTTCTTTGGTGATTTCTGTAGTGAAGAATGGTATTTCTGTCCTAAAATGAGGTGGTAATTCCCAAATCCTTTCCCTAAAATACTCTGAGTTACAGCGTGTTCCGAGCACATTGCATGGCAATGTGCTTGTATCATCCCATAATTAATTGTAATTAATATACAATCATTTCCAGACTTAAATGTAGTTAACCATTAACTTGTATTTGCAGACTGTATTTGTTGAACAGCATGATATTTTCCTTCATTCCTCAATGCTATGTAATCATGGAGTAACAGACCTTATCAGAATGCTCAGCTAACAGTTTTTGTGGGGGTGGGAAGAAAAGCCACAAATATCTTGTTATTATTTAAACTTTTTAAAATAAAAATGACAATTTTAAAATAAAATTTTATCAGGAAATGAAATAATTGAATGTGGGACTTCACATTTACTCCAAACTCCAGTCAAACTTCAGTCCTTGTGCCTACATCTGCATAGGAAAAAGTGGCCCCAAGATAACTCTTCAAGTTTCCACCTGGATTTCCTTACTAGGCCTCATCTGTGTATGTACATGTCTATTAGACAAAATAAGAGCATACTTTGAGTCTCCAACTTAGCATAACTGTAGTTTAGATGGTTCTTACATAACAGCAAATGTATTGCTACTGTATTTTAAAGCATTTACAGTAATATTCAGTTGTGAAAAAATAATAGTACAACAAAACAGTGTAAAGAATACTATTCAATATTTTTTACCCATTCTAGCAGTACAGATAGTCAACAGCAGAACATCAAGGATGATTGGAAAACCGCTGTATACACAAAATTATGCACATTCAATTATTGGCTGGTAGGATTTTTTCGAGAGGGATTGGTTTTGTGGTGCTAGGTTTTTTTAGGTTAGGTTTTTTTTTAAAAAAAAAAATAATTAATAGCACCCAACAGGTTTCTGCAATCACATCTATGGATGTTGTTCTGTAGTCTACCATAAACTGAAGAGCTACAGATCTCTACCAAATTAAAGCAAGTGCTTGAAGAAGAAATATAACACAAAATAAACAGAGATGACCCGCCAATCACCTGGATGTAATGGCTATTATAAACAAGTAAATATCTAGCATTGTATTGGAAGTCTGGTTTGCTGCTTCTTTAAAACTGAGAGGGAAAAACAGCAACACTTGAGAAGTCCAGCGTAAGTCTCAACTGGTTACCATCAGCATCTCACTTTCACATGGGATCTGCCCATCTCAGGCTGTAAAAGTTCTGCCACAGACAGTCCATCTCCCTGGAGACTTGATTGAGAACCTTCAGCTGCTCTAGAAGGGCTTGACCAGTGTGAGGTGTTACTTTCATGTCTCTAGTACCACCTCACATAGAGTTTCTGCCACAACTAAGTTAGGGAACCAAGCCTTACTAAATAAATACAGATTCTTGATCCTCTCCTTAATTCACATGCAAAAAATTATGTGTCATCTTATCCAGCATGATGCATTGGCACAAGTCATAAATAGATTTATTAGTTGCATATTACCTGGAAACACCATGCTGGAAAGGAGACAGACTGAGATTACGACCAGCTTCAGAGGATTCCAAATAAACCAGCGAAATTAGCACTGGTATCATCCTAAAATGAGGTATTAGCACTAACAACTGCAATTTAAGCATTTCAGCAGTCTTTTTCCATAGTTCCCTGTTCTGAGAGCTAGGAAGGGTAAAGAAGATGGCAGGAGTTTGGTCACCATGGTTGGGGAGGATGCTTGTGCACTGTTGGGTGCCCTACACAGCTGGTACACAATGCACTGGAACAGGCGTTGACGCCAAATCCAATTCTCAGCAGTACAAAAAGCATTCTTCTCAAAGCAGCTTTGGGAGGATGAGGGAATCTAATCCTGGAGGGAACCCTGATGCCCATGTACAATAGAAATCCCACCCACAACAAAATAATTTTCTGGATGCACATCAAAGAATACACCCTCTTCAGAGTGAACACTAAATACACCCGAATCGCAACTGTGTCAATACTGGCATTAGAAATGAAACCTGACTTCTAAAATTGATGCTGCAAAACTTCATGAGAGCACTAGTTCAGTGTTCCCTGTGCTTCAGATGATGATAATACAGGTATTAACCTTTGCAAAATACACTGTTAGGGTATGAAGATATCCCGAGGTTTTGCAGGACAAATTAAAGGTTTTAGGAGCTCTTGTTTTAAGACACATTCCATTTACAGTTACATAATTCAGTGCATGAATGAAAAATAAAAAATTTCTGCAAACAGTCCTCAAATAGGATTTCAAGTTCCCAGTTAAATCTTGCTTCATAATCAAATGCTGGTATTTGAGGTGAAAATAGGAGTGGGTAATAAATATCTGAAGCTTTCCTTCTCGAACCTAAATGCAGTAACTTGTTTAAGTACAATTGCCAAACAACCTTGTGTCAAACAAAGTTCTCTTCATTCAGAAGTTTCTCGGACTCTGAGTTTGTTTGGAGCTTAGGTTTTCTTTTTTATTTTTTTTCCCTTCCCTAAATAAACACAGTGCAATGCTCATTATCTGTCTCTGCCTGGCCATTCTCAGTACTCCCTTCCCAGGACCTTTCTAGAACAAGACATAACATTATGAAGTATGCCTATTAACCATTCTGAACACGGACTGTGCTAAGGGCTGGGACAAAGAAGTATCAAAGGGACTGGCTATTCCATCACCAGATCACAGTCAGTGAACATGGCAGGCAGGCAAGCACACCAGCAGCCTGCAGGGAAACATCAGTGCCTTGCTCAGCCTTTTCCCTGCTGCCTGACTCAGCTCAGCCACTTCAGAGAGGAAGCTGAACATAAAATATGCCACCAGCCCCTGTGCTCCCAACTGCTGCAGCAGCCCAGCTAATTCCTGAAATGCCAGATGCACTCGAACTGATAACCTGTATGTGCCAGCATGTCACTTGGGGCCCAGGAGAATGTGAAGAGGGACAAGGCAGAGGCTGGGGGAGACAGGACCCGCACACATGCGCACACATGAACGCCTCTCCCTTTACACAGCTCTAAATAAAATTAAGCCGCTCATGTCATTTCCACTGCCAGCTTAGCTCAAGCATGGTAAACTTCCAATTCAGCTCATTCACCTCACTTTGATCCATGCTACACTTGCTGCCTTCTATTCATATCTACAACCATCACTGACAGCAGCAGAAAAAGCATAAATCTAACAATAAAACACTTTTCAGAGTGAGAATCTAATGGGAAGTACAGGATTAGGTATTTTTTCCTTTAATTATTTTCTTTACATTTTATTAGCCTGATCTTAACATGGTGCAGCACAGTTTTATTTCTCTTGCAGCACAGAAGATACCAACCCACTGAACACACCCAAACCAAGTAAGTTTAAACAGATGGCCATTAGCTTTGCTCCTGGCTTTGTCCCTGAATCTTCCTTCTTGGCCTTTCAATTAACCATGCAAGGCACCTCCTTAGGACTACAGCTTTTAAATAAACAGATAAAAACATGGAAATCTCAGAAAGCAAGTTAAACAGAACAGTTAGTGTAACAAAATAATGACACAGCAACAAGACAGATGGAAATGATTTAAGCTAGCCAAAACCTAGCTTCTTTTTTTCAGTATTTCTCCTCATCAATTCTGTCACAGTTTACTTACAAATGATTAGCCTAAATTACAAGTTATGCAGTTTCCCTTTAGACCAATACAAAATTGCTGCATCACAGATCTTAAACACAATCTCAAAAACAGGGTATTGAGACAGAAAATAAAGCAGGGAGGAAGGGAAGGATGCCTGTCCACATGTGTCAAGGTATGCATATTTCGAAAGCAAGAGAGAAGGGATGTTTGCATATATTCATGCAACAAACTGTATCACATACATATCCTACATGCATAAATAGAAAGTAACTGAAAATCTCAGACAACAGCTGCTTCTATATGTCTTTGTGACACATCCAAAGAACCAAACCCCAATATGCCACTAGGTAAACACAATCCTCAAAAGAGACATGGTTTGGGTCAAGAAAATTCTAATCCTGGTTTGCAAAGACTCAATCCAGAACTGCATTTTTGGAAGCTAATTCAGAAGAAGTTTCGGACTTACTAACAGGTCTCACGTATTTAAGAGAGAAAAATCTTTAGCTGAAGAAAACTTCCAAACATGACACTCTTACTGTGCATTAAGTTTAAAAACAAGATCAGTAGTATGCTTACCAGAAACACTGAAGCCCTCAGACTTCACCGTTTCAAAGAATAGAAAACCTTCACAGATCAAGCCATAGACCAGGGCCAAGTCTTACTGCTGTAAGATTCTTGGCTTACAAAACCAGTTTTGAATTAAAAAAAAAAAAAAAAAAAAAATCAGTTATGGGCACTACTGTTTTATCCAGCACATACTTTGCACCAGGAACTGGTCACATTTAATGACAACTAGTGATTCATTATTACATCTCAGAAATAAAAACAGATGTGAGGAAACACATGGAACAATATCAGAACCACCTCATCAGCTAATTACCTTGATAAAGGGACTACACACTTAGTACAGACATTGGCAGATACATGGTTATGAAACTAAAGCACTGTCTGCACACTCTGTAAATGACAGGAAGATGATTTAATCCTGAGCATCATAAGGTGAGTGGACCCTCTACATACGCAATGAAATTTGTAGTGAGTTTGTGTGAATTCTGTCTAGGCTTTAACTTCAGTAGAGTCTGTTGACATTTTTCCCAGCCTAACAGGATTTGTCTTGCCCATATACAAGAGGCAAGAGATAGCATTATGTTGTTGCTGGTTTGGGTAGACTGTTCAGCGATTTTTCTTTTCATGAAAGCTTGCCAAGTAAGAGCCAGAGCCCCTCACAAACTCAGAAGTCACTTGCAGTCTAGTCAACAGGCAGTACAGCCTGTAAAATTAGCTTCTTTGCATGTTCACTGCCTCAGTGAATCCAGCTTGACCTTATGGAGGTTAGCATCTCTGTTTTGAAAATGCAAACTTATTAACAAACATCCCAAATTAGTGATCCGTAGAGTTTATTATCCTGAATTACTCAAACGAAAAACCATGCTAACACTTCCATCAGTTGGGAGATACATAACCCGTTTATTTCAGAGCACCTCTCTCAGAACAGACCCAGAACAGCCCCTCCTTCCTGCACCAGCTCTTCAGACATTTTTCAGCTCTGAGTTTATCCACCAGCAGGCTGAAGGAGTCATCTAGTGGCCGCAAACAATTCCTGCAGCCTCACCAGCTTCTGCAGTCCAGCTGCCAGGGGGCAAGACAAGGTTTTTTACCCCTTAAAGCACACAAGCACTGACAAGAGCCCACTACAGGTCCAGTATCTGAACTGTGACATAGTCTTTGCAGCCTTGCTCATGATGGTCTCTATTGATGTTCCTTAGCATGCCCTAGATATTACTTTCCCACTTCCAGCCCATGGCAAGGCCAAAAACAAGTTCTCTCCTTAAACATGTTTGGGAGGAGACACAGCTGTTTTATTTCTAACCCTTGTGTAGCTCCTCTTCCTCTTCAGGGGTGGGCAAACCTTTCTGAGTAACACTGATACCCTTGGGAAGCACCAGTTCAGGTGATATGGATTAAACTGCTAAGCAGCAGCAGGGCAAGCCAAGAGATCTTCCTTGGCCCAGGTTCCTCCTCTGCCACAAACCAGCTGTGTAAGCTTGGACAAAGCACATGGGTACTCAGCTAAGGTCTCTCAGCCATGGGAGAACCATCTACCTAATAACATGCAAAAGAAAGAACCATAACAGATTAAACACGTATCTGAAGCATGAGTTAAAACAACACTTTGATAAACAGTATGAACACCTGCAAAAATCTTACTAAGCTTCATAAATATTTGTAATGTGCTATCAGTTCTCTGTACAACCACTTCAGCCAGGTATGCTCCAGAAATTTAAGCACATTATTTTATATGAAAACATCAAATATTCATTCTTCAAATGAATGGCCATTTCAACTACATAAGAAAGTGAAAAACTGATAATGACCTTTCATATCAACACCTTAGTTTTAAAACAAACTCACATCCATTTTTTTTTACTCTGTTTTAATCTGTGTCACTTGTTGAGTGACTGAATTGCAGACACCTAAACACACCTTAGGCAAGATCATCTTCAGCTTTTTTTTTTGCTCCTGAAAATCACTTTGCTGCCACACGAACGCCAGACTCTGGAATAACATGTTGCTACTCTTCCTTCATAGCCTAGAGATTGCTATTTGAGTATTTTCTCTTTGAATGTTTGCAACTGTTCATCAGAGGTGCATCTAATACAATGTGAGCATCAGATGTTAATCACCACACACACACAGCTTCCACAACATTTTATAATACGCCCCCTTACACCCTGCCATGCAGTTTAACATCCTGTAACTTAATTCCAGCAGCAGTAGCTTCCCCTCCCCACCCCCAAAATAAGGAACCATAGGTTCTCCAAAACTTTCAAGGAAGCCAAAAGACTTCCTAAAATTCATACTTAACTCCCCTGTGATTCAGAGCTTCTACCTGCCTCAATCACCTCAGTCACAAAGGTGTCACCTAGCTTTTTCCATCAATCCTATAATCATTCAGGTAAAGCAAGTGAAAAATGCTATAAAATGCAAATTATCATTCTGGTATGGTTAAGGAGCTCCAACCTATTTCAAGCTGCAGTCAAAGATGGAAAACAGTGGCACCACAACTATACAAAGATGTGAAGAAAGAAAAATGATCCTTGCAAGGCCTGATGTCAGAATTAAACAGAGAAGATTCCTTCAAAATGGTGAGGCCACGAGCAGCAGCTAAGTGATGTTTAAAGCTCTGATCCCAGCAAGCAACACCTCCTCCTTGCTTCATACTCTAACAAATTAAGTGTTGGTCAGATTCGCCCTATGTGGAGGACCTGCAGGAAGACTGACTCTAAATCACATTTATTTCTCCAAGATGGGGGATCCTTATCCTTTTAGGTCAGTAAATCACCAAGAGTTATTTCTTGCTACTCACTGCCCAGTGGTCCAGTCACAAAGGTATTTGGAAGTGAGAGAACAGTTCTGCAGCACTCAGAGGTTTGTACCGGCACTACCCAGATCTACTTCTCTAGTTCTTAAACAGGCCTAATTTGCATTGTCAATAAAAATAGTATCAATATTTTGCAGCCTTAATTGGCCAGAATCATACAAAAGATAAGGCCACTCTTAAGACTTTATGTAACACTGACTTCATTTGGATTTTTATTTAGATGCAAATTTAACTCACTCTATTTCTTTATGTCTTTTAAAAATAAGATACTCTTTGGTAACAACAATGAAAGCGTAGGTTCACTACTAGTCTAAAACAGCACACCAAAAAATGTCACAGATGAAATGAGCAGCAGACAGTACCAGAGGTCTACTCATGTCAACTGTGTTAGGCCAACTCTCATTGCCTTGTCTCACTTTTTCAGTGAGCTGCAAGAGTGAGTGGGGATCAGGAATAGCCACCAAAGCTCATTTTTCCTGTTACTACAGCAAAGATGTACTTTTTCTATTATGTACATATTCATACATACACGTGTTTACATGTGTAGGTATCTATACATACTTTTCTGCAAGGACATGCAAGATAAAAGTGAACACCACACAGCAGGCCTGTTTTGCAGAGGCAACGTGCAGAAAACAAAATTAGTGGCAGACCTGAAAACACAAGGAATTGAAAAATACCACAGCCACTCTTTAAGCTCCTCCCTCCATGCATTAAAATTAAAATGGGAAGCTCCTTCTGAACCTTCTACTTCTTAATATGTAGATCAGCCAAAGCATAGTATTCGGTACAAAACATGTGCTCTATTAGTGCTGCAAATACCTAGGTTGGCATACTTCTTTTTTGATAAATGGTTTATGATATTGACCAGGCTTCTATCACCCCAAAAGACAGCCATAATATACCTTTTCTAGAGGTCTTACCACAGACTACCTGGGAACTTTGGCTAGCTGGGTAGCTGCCTGCCCCACCAGGTTTGACAAAGGGAGGCTATTGTGCTCCTTAATCATCTTCAAGAGATGGCACAATGTTCAAGAATTAATTATTTCTAGGTACAAATCAAGGAGGCTAACCATCTTAAAACAAACACATTACTGACTGAAGCCGAAGCAGCTCTACAGCCTCTATTTGCACCTTAATTACTCAGCAGAAATGTGCTAAAGAGTTATCAGTCAACTGAAAATATCCTTCTCTAAGGACCTGCAGGACAAGCTGAAATATCTCTTAGAACTGCCAAGAGCAAAGGATTTATCTGCTTTTATGTGCATTTGTCAACTCATACTGCAGAAAATTTAGCCACAAGCAACTGTGTAAATTGATTATAATATTTAGAGAATATTCACTTCTCATGAAAGCTCACCTGGAAAGTACCTATTTTTCCTCTGCTTAACCACCACTTCAACACACCAGTTTGGATTCCTTGTCTCACTAGAGGTCCACCAGAAAGCGGATGTCAGTACCCACACCAAACATTTCCAGGTGCAGATTCAGAACTAACAGAGCAGGGACTCAAGTCAGTGAAAGCCCAGCAACTAATTCAGAAAACCTCTCCCAGAGTCTTATTCCTGTGATCATTTTGAACAAACCATGAGCCCCGCTACAGATGGGAAGGCCTCAGTTGCGTTGTTAGAATATACCATTGTTTTTTTTTTTCAAATGGGGCCTGGCTAGCTGCCTGCCTTATTGGAGCCTTGAAGGGAGAAGGAAGTACCTGAAATCTAATAACTCTACTGCTCCTGACTAGCAAGAATCTGCTGCTTGAGTGAGTTCCACCCAAATTCTGCTCACTGAGATTTTGTCAAAGCACAATAGGCCCACGTGGAATTTGCCTGCATCTTTACCCAAAATACTTCCAGGTGTTTACACACCTGATTTCTACTTCCAAGTTACTCCATACATTAAGCTTTGAGGGGCAGGATCAGTTACAACAAGAAAGTAATTTATTAAAGTATGGAACAGTTACAGCTACATTACTACTATTTTAAATTTAAAACACCCTTACACAGTCTCGTAAGCTAGCTGGGACCAGGAAAACTCAAATAATTTTCATTTCTACAGACAGTTTAGTTTTTTCATTAGTTTGGGAAAAAGATTTTGTTTGAGCATCTGCATAAATATATCCCTTTAATTTCAAAGTACTTTAACCTCCTGATATCATAAAAAGCACTTTACTGTACAGTAGTGAACTAACAGATTAAAAGGGGTGGATAAATTTGAGTAGCTGAGGAGGGTGGACAGCACTGTTCCAAGGTGCTGCAACAGACACAGCACCCCTGTGTCCTCACCAGCAGAAGCTGTGTACTTACAGAGCCATGGTCATGGCCCAGCGGCAGCAAATCTTGAGGATTTAAGGTCCCTTGTACTGTGCCATAATTTGGTTACCAAAGAAAGCATTATTTTTGTGGTTTAGTCTTAATAAGTACCTTCTCCATTTACAGCAAAAAGAGAGAATCTTTTTTTTTCCCTCTGAAAGAAAGATACAATTGAACCAAGTTGACAACTTTATAATTTTTGTCATATTTGTGTTTCTAGGTCCTTTTGGCTTTAAAAAAGCTATGGAAGCTTGACAGGGGTATTAAAGTAAGTTTTCTTTCTCATCTTGAAGCTATCATTCCTCTTGGTTTGTGTAAAGTTTTCATTAAACAGTAGAATTCTGCAGCTTAAGGTACCCTAAAATATTACTCAAAAATCTGAAGACTCAATATGCCACATTTTCCTACGGTTTTCAGTTTACTTTCATAGGGCACGGGAAGGAGCAGAGATGACATTTCTAACTCCAAACTCTACCACCTCAGCAATTTCCAATCAAAGTTTACATTGATCCTTTTATCCCTTGTCAAAATCCACTAGCATGGATTTCTGTACTTGCATGAAGTCTCACAGAAAGTAACAACGCACGGGTCTACATTAGCAAATCCCAGAACAGGAACTTTACCTAGGGATGTAACATTCAACTTCCCTAGCCAAAACACAGCCCCAGTGAATGCCAGCACCTGACACATCACAAAAGCTTGAAAACTACTAACAAAAACTTCCTGAACTCCACAAATTACACTCGAGCACTAAAATAACCCTGCTATTTAAAAAACAAACCAAAAAAAATTAGAATATTGGCCATATAAATGTACTCTTTTCACAGGCCACTCGAGCAGAAGCTATCTGCTCTTTTTCAGGTAGTCTACCACTAGTGAAAAATCTCAAGAGTAACTGATGAAATTAACACTTTACAACACAAACGTCAGAAAGGATCACAGGAGAAAGATAAAAACAACACCACAATTAAAGACATGTTATCTTCAGCATCAGTAACTAACTGATGCTATCTGCTCTGGAAACTATCCAGACTGCAAAATCATGTTTCAAAGATACATGAAAGTGCCTAGCAGAAGAAATATAGACAGTAGTGCTCTATTTCTGGAGATATATCCTCCTCCTCCTGCACTTTACTTAGCCTGCCCTTAAGGCTCTAGCTTGGCAAGCAGCAAGCACAGGCCAGCTCTGAAACCAAAATGAGTCGTGTCCCCTGTCCTGCTTTCTATTATGCACTCCTGGACCCCTTTTTAAGGGGGCAATAGAGCTGTTCAGTTCCCAAGTCTGAGTCACAACACATTAGCTGATCCACCAAGTAGTGGTCAGTTCTATCTCTAGGCACGAAGAGTTAAGATAATAAAAACCATTAATTTTAGCTATGATCATTCCTCCAGTCCAGTTCATTATACAACAAAAACAGTAGTGTGGCCACATGAGGTGAGATGCAAGTGTCTGAGGCTTGGACTATTTCTTTAGTAATAGTGCTGGCATTTAAATATGGTGATTCACTATTACTTCTGGCAAATGTGTCTTATTCCACTTCTTTTTCAGGGAGCTATAATTCAAATAGTGTCTGTGTCTTCTACCTATGATGAAGATGGGGTCAAAGAAGATAGGGTCAACATTATACAGGCTGAAGGTGAAAAAAAATACTCTGGGAGCCATTCCCTTCATTCTTCTCTTCATGCCTACAAATACAGAGCACTCATTAGTACCCTTGTGATCTCTCCAACGAGAAGTATCCAACTTGCAGACACAACTTCTCATCCCCCTTTGGTGGATTCCAAAATACATTAACCAATTTCTACAAGCTAAGAGAAAACTAGGTTGCCAAAGTATGACAGAGAAGCAGCAAATGCTTTGACTCTAGCTGTCAGTGAAGCAGGAAAATCAGTTATAAGAACCAAATGCAGAGCCACTGGTAGGAACCCTTTATTGACATGGGTTGGATTTTTTACAGCAGCCTCCTATCAATTATAACTGAAATGTTGAAAATAGGTACAAACCGAATAAAACAGCACAAAGGTCCAAGAGCTGCTGCACTTGATGCTTCACATTACGCTGAGGTACTCAGTGCTACAGAGTTTCCTTACTGGCAGAATGCAACTAAAAAGGTAGTAACTTTGGCAAATAAGGGTTGATACTTGGGCCCACATAGGAAATACATTTGCATCTACAGCATAAGCACATTTACCACACATCTCCTGTGAAGATATTAGAATTATCTTTAGATTCAACACACTGAAGCAAACGGGCTTGTATTGTCTTTTTAATACATTGGTAAAATGTGCACAGCACATGAAATGTCTTAAGCTGCTGTTTTATCCCTCAGAGTAATGACATAACACAGTGTTAATTTGTTGAGCACAAGTCTACACCAGGAAGCAGATTTAGCAGCAATGAATTTAGAGATTGCACAGAGGCAAAACCATGCAGCGTAGTATACTCAGCACATGGAAACAAATACAAAAGATGCAAGGCCACACATGACTGGAAGTTTTATTATTATTTCCTATACGATGCTCCTCCTCCAATACTCAAGTGGAGACAACAGACTGGGCTATAAAAATGGTCTGTTGTTTTTATTTTGGCCTTACACCTTTACCTACAAAGCTGCTCAACTGCAAGCAGTAAGTGTGAGCCAGTAATACAAGACCCTTAGACTTCTACTTGCCCTGAAACTTGAAGCACAGAAGCGTAAATTCACAGACCAGTTGGGGCTGGAAGGGACCTTGAAGTCTTGCTCCAACCTCTCTGCCACAGGCAGGGACACCTTCAAGTAGACCAGGCTCCTCAGAGCTCCATTCCACCTGCTCTTGAACACCTCCAGGGATGGGGCAGCATCTCAGGGAAACCTGCTCCAGTGCCTCACCACCCTCCCAATGAAGAATTTCTCAATAATATCTAATATAAACCTTCCCTTCTTTAGCTTAAGGCCATGCTCCCCTTGTTCTATTACTACATGCCCTTGTAAAAAGTTTCTCCCCAGCCTTCCTGAAAGCCCCCTTAAAGTATAAGGCTGTTGGAAAGAAGCAAAGAGCAAATTTCCACCAAGGAAAAAATGGCAAGTGAATTATAACCAGAAATATTACCAGAAATCCACCCCCAATTTCTAATTTACTGTACCTGTCTCATTTTTCACCAAAATGCATCGAACTTTCAAACAAGTGTTTCTCCAGAACGGCTTTCAGCAAAGCTACTGGAGAACTTCCCTGTAAGATCTATTAAAAGGTTCCAAGTCTTTCATTTTATAGAACAATCAATAAATTAAACTTGTCAGAAGGGAGAACAGCAACAACCCAAATCACACACTCCTGTCTGGATTAAGAGCACAAGCAAGTGTGGTTAGGCCTCAGATGATGCTGATGATGATCTTTGATTTGTTACTACTGTCCCCTGTCCCCTGGGGAGCATCAGACCTGTGGCAGCACCCAGCACCAGGCTGGCCCACCACAGCTGCGTCTTTGAGTGGCTTCTCCTCAAGAGTCCTCTGCAAAATCTCTCAGGGCACCACAGCCAGAGCAAACCAAGTTGTCCCATTGATCTGACTGCTAACAGGCAGTAATAAAAACACAGCAAAAGCAGAATATGACAACACAAAGTTATTGTGTAACCTACCACCAGCTACAGATTAGTAGTTTCAGAACTTTATTTGAGAGAATACAGAGAATGGTGCTCATCTGTTTAAAAAGCTGAAAATTGATTAAAGAACCTGTGATACTTACATTCCACACTCTGTAAAGAAAAATAATTGTAAAAAATCCAATGCAACAATGTAAGAAGACACCTTTCCACAGAAGTTGCCCGTCTGCTGCAACTGAGATTATTCCAAACACTGTTTTCTCTCAACCAACCTGGCTTCCTTTCTGAGGGATGCTTGGCAGCTGTAAAAAGTATTTTTTCTTTTTTGCTTTTCATGTCTATAATTTTATTTCCATGTTATAAAATCACATCGCTCCCTCAAATACACCACACTGTTCTAGATCCGCAGTTATGACTAAATCACTGTAAAGTCTCTTCTCTTGCATTACTCAATCTATCCCAAAGTTCTGAAACAATCTAAGTGTGTTTTTAAATTTCTTTTGAGTAAACTTTACCTTTATCATCCGTCCTTTATGGCTGTATTTGTGTCATATATTTATACTTTTCAATGAGAATACGCCAGATGTTTACAAACCATAAACTTTCATTGACTACAGATCTTTGCTACAGCAAAATACATCATTTCCTGAGTATACTCCATTACAGTATTAGTAGGAGCAAAACCATCTAATCGGAGCCGGGGACAACACCGTCGCTCGTTTCTTGTTATTGAAGCTGGGTAGGTTGCGACTCTCGGTTCCTCCTCCAGGAACTGCCCGGACCCACGCGAGGTACGAGCGGCACTCACCTCCTCCGCCTCCCCGGTCACAGAGCTGGCACAGAAGCGTTTTCGGCGCAGCGCTCTGCCATCCTGCCTACAGCCCTGGCGCTCTGCTGCACACCGCGACCACCGTGATACCGCTCCTCCAGCCCGGCGTTCGCCTGTCACAAACAGAGTCCGCAGCCACACACAGAAATTAACTCCAGACCGATGAAAATAACTCTTTCGGGGGAGGAGTAACAGCGCCGTTCCGAGGGAAACGAAAAGCAGGAAGCTGATCTCAGCANCACGCCGCCCGCCCTGCTGCCGCCACAGCCGCCGGCCCCGCAGCGGCCCCGGCTGCTCCCCCGCTCGCCCCGGCCCGCCGTGAGGGCTGCCCCGGGCGCCGAGCCCGCTGTCACGCGTGAGCCGGTTTGAAAGGGCACGTCCTGCGGGACGGGCTCAACGCTCCTGCTCTGCAACTGCGCGAACTCCTCCGGCGTGCTGGAAGCAACAGATGATGGCATCTTCCGAAAGATTGAA
>VXBQ01009855.1:46494-76819 GCA_013400175.1 Phainopepla nitens | reverse complement strand
TGTCTAGCGCTAAATGATTTCTTCACATGAAATTGAAAAGAAAAAGGGGGGGATTCTTTAGGAAAACAGCTTCAAGAACTGAGAGGCTTCTCATGCTACGACTCAAACTGACTCCAAGCCGGGCTTAACCTCGCCAACAGCACATCCCGCCCCGTAAGAACTTTCTCCACTCCCCTTGCCACGGGCAGGCCGGCCACGGAAGCTCGCTCCCGGGAGGAGCTGGATCCCCCAGGAAGGCTGGGTCTGCTCCTGCAGCAAGGGAGACGCTGCCCTCCCGGCCTCTGCAAGAGTCTGGGCTGCTTCTGCTGCTTGCCTGTCCCCCCCATTCCTCAGCAGCAAGGCTGCTTTGTGTCACTAGGGCAGCGTTACAAAACCCCTGATATATAACATTCTAAACAAACGTGAGCTTGGAAGACAAAAGCAAAAAAAAAAAAATACAAGGGAGGGTGGACTGACTACCATGAGAACCATCACCCAGTGTTTCAAAGTAATAATTAAAATTCGTAACAGGAAACAGCATGGCAGAGGATCTTCCTAACACTCACACAACAGCCAGGATCTGATCTATACCTCTGAGCCCAAAGGAGACAATTCCCATGCATTTAGGGCTTTTCTAAATGAGGCTATAGAAGTGACTAGGAACACTGCATGGTTTTTACACTTGTCTTGCCCTCTTTCAGGTCTCAGTGTTTGGCCCCATTAGCTCTCTATGGCAAGATGCAGAGTGTTTTGTACACTCTGGGTACAGAGCAGATACAGGGCCAAAATGAAACAGTAAATCAGTTTAGGCACAATTCTTACAAATTCTCACAATTCTTCCAAAAATCCCATATGATGTCCCCTACATAATAGTGACAGGAGAAGGGAGAACAGAGGCAAGGTGGCCAACCAATTTTATTTTTGCCACTTCTTTCATATATTTTCTCTTGTCTGCTCAGTAGAGGAGCCTGCAGCATGTCTAACTCATATTTGGAAGATTCCATTCCAGATTACAAAACTCAGCAACTTCTAAGAAAGCATTTAATGACTCCTTTTAAATTCACTGTGGCTTTTTCACTTTTTGACACTGTTTCAAAGTATGTCCTATACTCAGTCTGCAGACAAATCCAGACTGAGCTAGAAACAATCACACCTCTCTTCCGGCCTCTCTCCAAAGCCTGTGGCCTTCATTTCCAAGGGTGGATGGACAGGACTCATGCCTTTGTCCCAAGGCTTCCCAGTTCACAGCCTGCCTGTGGTGACTGCAGCTACTCTAGATCCTCAGGCTGTAAGCTGAAGGTCACTGATGCAGACATCCATCCCCATCTACAGCTCCTCCGAAGGAGCAGTCAGCTCCGACCGAGCGGATGCAAAGCCTCATTGCAGCAGCATCTTCAGGTGCTGCAGCAACATCACAATAGCCACAAGGAGACTAAAGGCAGCCTAAATCTCAGCATGCAGGCTAGGCCAGCCAGCATATGAGCAGCAACACACCACATCCTATCCTCCTTAATATCAACGCCATTTCTGCATGAGTGTCCCTGTACTTTGGAAGCTTTAACCCTTTTCAATCATAAACTGAGACACTAGTTTCACTCCCACAAGTACTTTATGATTCTTTTTGGGGGAAACTATTAACACTGGAGCGATATATACAGCTGATTCCTTATTCAGGAAATACAGAGCTTAAAGCCAGAACTATATCAAAACTGCAAATGTGATCTACACACTCAGCTGAACAGATTTAATGAGCATTTAAACCAAGAAACCACAAAACCTGCATGCAATATTGTGCTGCAGTGGTGTGTGGAGCAACAGCAGACAAGGTGACAATACAGGTTAAGAGCTCTTAATAGTAAACAACTTAAGAGAAACAGCAAAGATATTCCCAAAGCTTTTCTGATACAATTATTGTAACATAAATACCTGGGCTTCTCTTCAAATCAAAACCAACACTGGTACCACCTTACTGACAGCTCTGGGAGTCCCTAACACCTGAGATAAATGAGCTCACAAGCCCACCACCAATCTCCAATCTCAGGGTTATTCTGTGTACTTCAGAGCAGCTGTTTTCCGCCTCCTGCATGGAAGATATTCTACAGCAATGAGCCCTGTTTTCCCCCTGCTTCTCAGTTTTGAAAGGGCACCTCTTAGTCCTCACCAATGCTGGACAGGTATGTGTTGCTACAGTGCACAGCACAGCCTCCTTCCTTCCCTCGACTTCTTCACTTCGAGTGCACAGGTACACTTGAGAGTATTTCACTAGATAAAGAAGAGCAGTCTCTGGCACTCCTGACAGGACAGACAAGGACAATTTATTTCAGCAACCTCAAAAGCAACAGAGGCACCTTTTTTATTTTTTTTCCTAAAAGAAGTACTTCTAGTAGTAAATAAATACCGTTGACCATCGTTATGAGGTTAACCAACAAATCACTTAAGGCACATCTTTAATAACTAAGGCACACCTTCAGTCTATCTTGACTTGGTAACAAAACTCTCTCATATCTTTTTAAGATATGACCTGCTATTATTTATTTTGCAAATGACTTTAATCTATTCTGAACGACCCTTCTCTACCAGCCCACTTCAATCTTTTATTATTAAAGGCACTTCATCCTTAAGAAGACAGGTCATACAAAGAAAAAGCTGGAAAGACAGGCTAAAGTATTGCATTGTTTTCAGTACAAAAAGCTCCATTTCTTTAACCCTGCCTTTCTACGCAATAAACTTCCTTGAGAAACTAGAGTAGCATCTGCTTGTACCTCAAATAATTACTCTCTGCTCCTTTCTCAGTCTCCTTGACTGAGGTCAAGAAAAGAACATGTACATCTTAAAATCAAAGTTTACCATTTCAGTAGGATTTCACAGCCAGGACTGTTAAAGTCATGTTAATGCCACCATTCTTCTCAAAGCAAAACAGTTTGTGCTTAACACTACCAAACAGTTAGACTTATGTCATTATCTCTGCTGACTAGTGTTATTACCCTGTCCAGAGGTCTCCAGCTGCAGTACAGATACAGCAGTACATGAGCAGTTTTTAACACTTCCCTCATTGCTTCCTACAGGTCTGTAAAAGGAATTAAGAAGATTAATGTATTTGTAGGCTTAAATTCATTTTTTCAGGCATCCGTATCATCTACAGGACAATGTTTTAATGTCTTTAAAGTAATTCTGGTTAAGTTGAAAACCCACTACTTTAAATTGTGTCAGCTTTTTTCTTGCAGGGAGATACATTTTTTCTTTTAAAGCTTGAATATGGTAAAAAAGGATCATCCTTTAGCTACCAGATAAAAAACTACCCCAGAAGAAGGCAGAAAGAAGGAAGCAGCAAGCACTACAAGTATGGGTATGAACACACTTAGAAGTCCAAGCACTTTCAGTCAAGCAGTTACTGGTTTAAAACTAAGTTGATGTTTTGTATTGCTTAAACTGTGGTTGTCATAATTAATTTCTATGTGACAATTTCCCACCTCTCCTTCCCTACATTAATGGCAGGTGGAGATTAGGCACCAAGCAGTCTCTATATTTATTTAAAACAAGCCAAGCCAGAGGTAGTTTGATCACGCATTTACTCCCTCCATCAGTTTATCTATCTTGTCCTGAACTGACATAACAGTATGACTTCTCCTGGCTTCTTGCTCTGGTACTTTATGAGCATTGAAATTACTTTCTCTAACCACAATGGAGAAGATCTGGTCAAAGAAGATAGAAAGGGAAAAAGTAACACTGATTAATCTTGCCTAGGTGAAGGCCTTCTCCTGCTATATAGCAAGGAAATACAGCAACAAAAAAAAGAAATTAATCAAACAAACAAATACCTTGAGAGTATGCTTAAAACCCTCCAAAACTTAACTTGGAAGTGACTATCAGTGAAGACATCCAAACAATTCTCCAATCAAATCTGCAACTTTAGTCTACTATTGTAACCCCGCCTCCTGTAAAATTCAGACCAGAACTGTGCTCACATATACACAGAGTATTGCAGCAATACTAATAAAGTAGCACCTCCACTGAAGCTCAGCATTTTATTCCAACTCCATGAAGAAATACAATTTTAATTACTAAATCTAAACAAAGTCACTATTTACCTCAAAACAGATGCAATCTCCCAATCCAATGCTTATATAACACTGCAACACCACACAATTAATATAACACTAAGCACATACATTAATTCATAAAACATTCCAGTAAACACTGACAATCTACTTCTGTTCAGAAATAGCAGAATCACCGTTTTTATGATTCCTGGATCTCAGCGCTTCTCAGAAGTTGTATCAAATATTTTCATATATGCACATGTACACAGCAGTGCTTTCTGAGCTATGCAGTACATTACCAGCACATTTCCATCACAGAAAGCCACTGCCCTGTTACCTACTGCACACACCCACACATCTCAAACGCCAGAAGAACTTCAGGTACAAACGTCATACCTAAATAATGCACGAAATACCCAAGCCAAAAATCCTACCAACAAGCAGCATGCTGTCTCTTCTTATCCCTCCCCCACACTGTTATCCTGAGAAGTTAAATCCCAGTTCTTCTCTGCTATAGGTGGAAGGTACTCAGATACTACATACAGTGTGGCAGAATAAAATCCTATCACTGCTGCACCCTTTTTAGAATTACCAGAACAAGTTACCGGCAAATTTACAGATGCAGCAGTTTACTTCTCACAATGTAAAATCACCTATTAGTTGTAGCAAAAAAAACACCAACACATTTCTAGTATCAAAGTTTCTTAAAATTAGGAGAGTTTTGTCTGGTTTTTACTTTAAGAATAATGACAGCTGTCCTCCATGAGGTTAAAATACAAACAAAAGTTTTAGAAAGAAATTTCCATTAGTATAATCTTCTCTATTTTCTAGTTCTACCACAAACAATTTATTAGGACATATACTTCTGATTTCCAAAACAACCCAGTTTTCTTCCTAGATGTACTGCTGCAATATTTTCTAAACATATTCTTAAAAGAGGTGCAAAGACTCAAAGAGCAATTGAAAAGAAAACCATTTCACTCTGCTAATTTGCATCAAGTTTTATAGTTCCTATCCTCCCTTCTAAATGGAAAACTAATTGTGATAAAACATCAAGCCCAATTAGAAACAGCCACTACATACAACTACTTATTTGAATTATTTCCTTTAGAGTAAGTGCAATTGTTTTTAAAGAATACTCTAGTGTTTGGGCCAAATACTGTCATCTTTTCTGCAGGGAAAAAACCCCATACTCCCTCTAGTTTCGCATCTCATTCACGAAGTACTTCACTGAATTCAAACCCCAATATATATAAAAATTAATCTTTCAAATTTAACTTATTTTAATGAATGCTGAAGAACCATTACAGCAGCTTGAGTTCTGATTTCAGGATACATTTGCAATTTTCTTCAGGTTTCAGTATTAGCTTGCACATCAGAAAGCCCAAGCTGGCCACCTATTTACAGTGTATATTAACTGTATATCACTGTACATATCACTGTATATTAAAGACAGTGATCAAGTGCCATGTGAGACTTGAGCACCTGAACTAGAGCTGAGGTTTTTGGAGTTTAATCCCACTGGTGTCAGTTTTGCCAGAATTCTGAAGTTTAGCTTTGTTTGGGGGTGTAATCTGTGAGCTTTGTATTTCCTTTTACATTTAAGGTCCAAAAATCTGACACGGCTCTGTAGGCACTGGAAGAAGTTGGTGAACAAAGTGGGCAAGATTCAGAAAACAGGGAAGTGACTTAAAGAAATATATTTTGTCTGCATCTGTGGACAGCTGGCGGCCGTGCCAGCCACGGCAGGAGATGAGATCAGTCTCTGTGGCAGCACTGAGTGAGAGGGAGCAAGCATGGAGGAGAGGTCAGGTCCCTGCAGGTGGGTTGCCATCCCCTTCCTGGCATATTCAGGTTATATTTTCCTCCATAAACACGCTTGCTGCAAAAGCGAGCAGGGCAGCAAAGGCAGCAGGGAAATAATTTTCATTCAGTTTTACTTGAGAGCAAACCCTGCCTGACCTTTAACTGTCCTTATGCTGCTTTAACCTACGGCTGCTCTCCCACCTCCACGGCCTCCCCCGCCACCCTTGCCCTCTGGGGGTCCAGACCCTGCCCCAGGGTGCCTGCAGAGGCCCATCAGCATTCATCATGGCTTTGGAAACAGCTGGCCTGGCACAGCCATCCCTGGGAAGCAGAGCTGCAGGAGGATGGCTGGCTCCAGCCAAGGCCACCACAGCTGTGAGCAAGGACAGAGGACTCCTCCCTGGAAACATGGGCAGGGGGCGGAGTTATACCAGCACGAAAGCACCATATAAATACAGTAGCCAACATGAAAATCCAGCCAAAAAAGAAAAATTTTCAACTATCCCTATGGGTTTCTGAGATGCCACCCAGTCTTTAGCTGTTCTTTTATTTTACCAATAACGGCAAACAAACTAAACTCAAGGTGCTTCTGAAAAAGCAAAATTTGCAAATTGTAAACTCACTTTAAAAAACAGTGTCATTTCATCTCCACTAGTAAGTGCTGCTTACTGTTTCTTACACCAGAGCAAAGTATCTGCTGCAATATGCCTTGTGATGATGTGTGCTCTTGTCTAAAGATCTGTCACCAAAGACAGATGTGAATCAGTGGCTATTACACGGTCTCCTCCAAAAGCTTCTCAACATTTTGTCCACATACTATCTAAAACTAAATGAGAAATTTTTCTCATTCAATTAAAAAAATGTGTTATTTTATCCTCTGGTCTGTGGTTTTCTCCACAGGGTTTGTGTGGAATTCAGGATTAAAAGAAGTTTTTACTATGCAACACTTCACTTTATTGTAAGAGAACACAAAACAGATTACCAAAGTCAAAATTCATATTTTACTTCAAAAATACAACTCCTCTCCAAAAAAAAAAAAAAAGACCCAAAACCAAAAACAAACTCCTAAACTTATTTTTTGTTCTACATTCGAGGTTCACTCACCAGAAATTAATCAAATATGCAAAGGGATACTGCACACAGAAATACAGCAGACCTCTTAATCAAGAAAAATCATACAGGTTCCTTGCATTCAAGTCTAAAACACGTGTGGGACACCACAGAAGAGGGTGGGTCTCTTCCTGCCACTCCAACATGAATGCAAGGAACACAGATTCCAATCTACATGTTAGATAGCTGCCTCTATAAATACAACACAGTAACAGCATTAATATATGCAAGCACTTTTGGGGTTGTTTTTGCTTGTTTTTAACTGACATGAAGAAAAGGTTTAAGATAGGCTACTCTTTAGCAAAGGAGGCTTTACGGATCCCAACCGCGTCCTTGCTCTGTGTGCAGCAGAGCCACTATACTTGTCAAGGTACAACACTGGCTTGCCAGTCATACAAACTCTCCTATTCCAGCACTTGTGCTGCACTCCTTAAGTTAAACACAGGTTAGCAGCAAGAGCTATTTACACAAAAGCATCACACTGTGAAATGCAGTTGCTGCAAAGCTGACCCACTGCTACTTTTCCACCGCTGCATTTTGAACTGCAGCAGAGGTAAAATGGCCCACAGGAGACCAAAAAACACCCAGATGCTGTTGTTAAACTCTAGAGAAGTCATCAGTTGCATCCCTGCATCTCTCAACTAGCTGACCACCATTGCTCTTTGGGACGCTGCCTGGTACAGCCCAAAAAGGGCAGAACAAAAGCAACTGTTAGCTTTGGTGCTGAAAAGACCTGAGCAACAGTAAGTGTGCTCCTCTAGAAGCAACAGACTGTTGAAACAAGTGATTTGGTGTAGTTCAACATCTTATCCAATATTTACATTTATATCAAAGTGATTCCAGTATTACAATTTGATCTTCTGCTTGGGTGAACATGTGGCCTGTGAATTTAACAGCATCACTTGTAAACCAATGCAGTATATGAACCACAAAGACACATTAACTCCCAGTCAACAGACAGCTATATAAATCTTCAGTACACTAATTGTTCTATTAGTTTTTTTTGATGTTACTTTTTTTACCAGAGAGTAGAGGGAGGGTTGGGGAGAAAGTTAAACACAGTCTCGATACGAAATGGGCTGGAAAACACTAAATACTTTAGAGAAACTCAGATAACGTGGTCCCAGTGCTGCGACTTTAGTGCTTACTTCTGTATTTCCCATACATTCCCAAGGACTCTAGTTTTCAAGGACAGCTTCTTTAAGGAAGGGCAAAAAAATGGGGCAAAAATTCTACCCCAAGCACCAAAGGCAGTAAGCTCATTCCACTCCCATAAAATACAAGAACAAGCCCTCTAATAAGCAGATCTTATCCCCAACTAGTTTTCACTTTCAACAACAACAAAACTTATTATCAAAATAAATACCCAGTTAATTGAATAATCATTTCCCAAGAGAAAGTACTGTTTTCAATATCCAGTGCTCTAAAAGAAATCCATAAACAGGATCTGCCACCTCCTAGCACACGGACAGTTGTTATTGCAGCCTAACCAGATCTTGCCTCTTGAAGGAATGTCCAGGACATGTCCTTGTCTCATCAGCACCAACTGTCAGTGACTGGCCCCAGAGACTTAATAGTTTTGGTAGCTCCTAGACACAGCAACCTGATTTAAACCAACTAATCAAGTACCAGCAACTCTAAGTGCAGCAGCCCATCCCCACTCTGCATGATCTAACCTCCCCTTACTCAATGCAAGTTAAACTAGCACGCACAAAGCTCCATGCTATCACTGCCAAACCCCTTCTGATACTTGCTCTGCCTTATTCAATGAACCCTTGGGTAACCACAAAACCATGTGGAGACATACTCTCAAGATTTGAGATGATGCCAGGTTTTATCAGTATGTATTTTTTTAATGCTACATTTTAGCAAGGTGCTTCCAAAAAGCAGATAATAAAGAATCTCTCCACTTTTTCTTTACAAGACCCCGCATGTTGCACAGCCAACTCTCTAGACCTCAAAATCCCTCAAATCAGACTTGGGAGGTATGCACAAAACTCCTAGCTTAGTTACTAAACAGGCAGTATGTATTTGCCCATTTGTCTGGCTGGACTCTTTCTTGAGTTGGGCATTTACCAGAGGCTAGAGATGCCCTGCATTCCCAAGTTGGTCACAGAGAAGGGAAAGCACTCAGCACCTCAGCAGGGAATCTGGTGGATGGCAACTCCAATTGTCCCTGAATTAACCAAAGTCAGCAAACAGTTGAGGCATTTAAGACATAGTTTGGCAGATAGGGAGGGAAGACCCTGGGTTCCCTGGAAGAAGATACCTGTGTTGGAGGGGCACATGCCCTGTGCAGTCCTCTTCACCTCCCACCTGTTTCCTCTAGAAGTACTGCTATTAATTTGGAGTTATACAGTAATTGCCATCAACTGCCAGAATATCTGACAATCTTTACTAAGCCTCCCAGTTCAGTAAAACAATTTTAAGTACACCACGAAGCAGGTATCACTCGTGATCATTTATTTGCCGCTGCTGAGAAACACCATCCCCCAGCATCCACCATTCTCTGGAAAGCTACTCCTCTGCCCAAAAGGAAGTACGTCACCATACACCCCAGAGCCTTTTTCTGTATGGACTGTGCGGTCAAATTAAAACGAGTTGCTTGCACTACTCTTTCTAGCCCTGGTATTATCATGATCGCTGACTTTTTGAGCATAAAGAAACAAAAGAATTAAACTTTACTCTGACACAGTGGTCTGAACAGGCAGCAGTAGCAAACTCTCTGCAAGCCGCATTAAGGTCCATGTTTGCAGCATGCACTTGAAACTGCTGAATACAGACACCATAGCAATACACGATCTCCCGCCCTCAAGTCTGAAACTGATTTTTTCGTCATATTTAGACACAGGTATGTAGGTTTTTTTTTTTTCCAAGCACTTCACATCCGCATAAGTAACCCACTGCTTCTGAGTTGCAATTGAAGTGAGGCGTCTATCTCACTTGTGTGACTGAAAATTTCAAACAGATGACAGATATAGCCAGGCTTGTTTCCATAAGCAACAATTACTTAATAATCCACACCTGAGCGTCCTGATCCTACTGGTGCATTACTCTGTAAACCATGCACCTTTTCAACTGCATTGAACAAATTTCATTAGTATACTCATCAAATGCCAAATCCTTGATAATTATTTACTTTCTAATCATTATTTTAGGATCTTTATGTATGAACTAGAACTTCTTTCAAATTAGAGGCAAATGAAACGTGTAACCATTGAAAATCACAGAATTTTCACTATGAAATAAGTATCATCTGACTGCAGCCACTAAAATTACTCAGGTCAGCTCTAAACCCAAAGATTTTTCTAAATTTCAAGCATTCCTGCAAATAAGGGTATAAAAATAAATGCTTCTGAAGCTCACATATTTTGACAGGACAATGGTTTATGCTACTTCTTTGTGGTAGCTTCTGAGAATGCTCAGCAGTTCTCAGCTCTCTATCTCATCCCATCACCCCTGTCACTAGTGAGGTGTAGGCATTTCACTGGACAACACACACTAGTGCAACAGGTCTGTAAGTCAAGAACACTTAAAATCAATTGTGTAGCAAGTTCCTTCCATCAATACTATGTCATATCAGGCGTGGAAGGACATTCACTTCATTCATAGCTGTTACAGATATCCCCATAATATACAGTGAGAAACTTTTTCTACATCATAATGACAAGCAATTGACACCAAGTGGCATGAGATTTTAAATTTCTTACAGGAGTTGAATTATTTTTACTCCTAGTATCCGTCTACTGATTAAGAAAGCTACCTAATCTGTTTCACCTTAGTCCCACTGAATTGCATTGTCGGTCCACATAAGCAGCACTGCTCACATTCCCAAAGATACCTGGTTAATATACGTATTTGTCCTGTCATTCAAAAAAAATGGACATTAGCTGATTTAAAATAAAATCTCTAAACACAAATCGAGAGATTCACAAGTCTCAAACCAACACTTTGTGGTCCACTGAATCAGAGATAATCACTTCATCTTATTACTGTTTCTTTCAGTGTTTCTTCTGCCAACTCAAACCCTCAAGTGGATTTCTAAGGCAGGCCAGAGAGATTCTTTTAAAAATGAGACTTGGAACTCAAAATGCAAGGTTAAGCAAGCAGGGGGATATAACCACAAGTCTCAAATCATGCTTTTGAGGAGACATACTTGATTAACCCCCTTGCTCT
Organism: Phainopepla nitens; assembly: GCA_013400175.1. NCBI lineage: Eukaryota > Metazoa > Chordata > Aves > Passeriformes > Bombycillidae > Phainopepla > Phainopepla nitens. Next base: position 65,708 of record VXBQ01009855.1, on the reverse strand, counting down.
TTTGCTGTGCTTTACATCCTGATCACAGAATGTTTCAGGAAAGTGCTGACCCATCAGCAGGTACATGGAAACAAAAGCAAGAAAAGTGGAATAAGAATTACAGCAACCTAAATAAAGATTGGGGCACTAGGAAAAGAAAAAAAAAAAAAAAATCAGCCTTATGTTCTATATACTAGCCAACACTGTCTCACTAGCTGGGATAAGCTATTTCAATTATTGCCAATAATCCCCCAACTCTGAAACTTTTATCGACGTTTTAATTCTCCAGTTTCCAAAGTAAAATATCTTTGCAGCCTCACTGAAGCAGCAGAGAATTCTTTCGCTTCTGCAGTTCCTCAGCCCTATGTCCCACCTCATGATCAGCACTCCCAGAGTGTCAATGTGAATTTGCAAGTTAGAGATGCTCACTGCCAATTTGTTAAATGTGAACCTCATTCATCACCAGGCTCCTGAATGGATTCATCCCTGTTCTCCATTTACAGTGACAATGCACATTATAAGCAAATTACCACCATCTACTGAAAATAAAGGTCCTGTTTTGTTGACAAAGTTAGAATGCCTGAATTTTCTGTCTGGAAGTAAGACTCTTGAGGACAGCATCTTGTTCATTTGCCAAAATTATTCAGAAGTCTAAGAAACACACAGAAACAAAAAGGTGGGGTTTCTATATTCTGGCCTAACCAGCTTATGATCCGAATGCATGCTACTAGCAAAATGAGTTTATTACCTCTATTTTCCTTTAGATCATGTAATGGTCTAGTATAGAACAGTTAGCTCCTGCCACCTTGTGGGACTTCATAGGTTTCCCTGAAAGCTTAGATCATCAGTAAACTAGAGAGTTAAAACAAATAAACATTTGGGAGTTTCTTTTCTTGTGATTCACCCCGGTAAATGTTGAAGTAAGAGAGAAATATTTATGGAGAGGGTATGCCATTTTGAATATTTTCTGGTTCATTATCCCTAGCATTGTTTATATAGTTGATTTAATAATCTTATGGAGGGTGTTTTAAATATTTAAATATCTGTCAAGAATCCTAAGTTTTGGAAGATGATGCATCCAAGTTTAAAATAACATTATGATCAAATATTTGTCACCACTAGCAAATTTCACATATTCAAAACAGATTCCACACAGAGATAATACAAATTTAGACTGAAAATCTTTGCATTCAGGTGCAATTTTGAAACCAAATAATAACCTCAGTCTCATAAAGGATTATGTATATGCTTAACTTCTTATATGGTGATAACACATCTAGTTCTCCCAAAAGACCCGATTCCATGTGTTTAGTTTTTAACTGCAATTTGACTTCCTGTTTTATGTTTTTCCTCTCCTCATCCAGCTCCACCTCTATCATACAAGGCCAACCTAATGAATGAGTCAAGTTCTCCAAAGAAGAATACGACAGTTGGAATAGAAAGACTTTTTCACTACAGTAACAAGAAGGTGAAGGTGCACGGATCCTCATCCTCGCGTCTTACATGCTGTCTACTGCCCCTCTGACAGGTGATTTGTCACACCTACTTTGTGGAGATGGAAAAGACAACAGCAGCTGCAATAACTGGCAAGGGATGAGGTTTCCTTTTTATTTAAGCCAAACCTCTGCTGCTCCAAATATCAAAACTGAACAAAAACAGAGGATTGCAGATGATGTGACTCCATGAACCTGATCAACAGCCTCAACAAACCTGCTCCTGTCTATTCTTGGAGTTAAGTGATTTGCTACAGATGCACAAAAATGCAAGGCCAGTTAGGGAGCAATTCTTCCCCCCCCACCATCCCACAACTGCTTCAGTGAACTTGGGAGAACTATCATGCTGTATACTTGATGCCAACTCTAGTAAACTTAACTCCTTGGAACTTCCTTCTGCTAGAGAAAAAACTGTCAACCGACTTGAAACAGGAACAGTTCTTTCTGATGTCAAAAGCAAATCATCTCTACTAAAGGCCTTTAGTAGTTCATAAATGGACTCAAGAACAGTAATTACAGATCCACAGCCAAAGGAAATACAGCAAGAGTATCTTTTTAATCCATAAGCAGAATGAATTTTTGCTCAAGACTGAAACAATAACAAAATGTCAGGCTATGAATCAATTGGCACAGCATACCTAAGGAACATAAATTGTTCTTAAATAGTAAGTTTCAGAATCTCACTAGCTTCCCTGCTAACTTCAGAAGTGAGGTTGTCTTTGAAAGCCATCATATTCCCTTACACACAACCCCTTATCTCTTCTTATATGTTTTTAAGTCCTAGTAGCTACACAATTAACTTTTAAGGCAAAGCTCATAGGTATTCCTGACAATCTCTGACCACACCTCTGCTCCAACACTAAGAATCTCTCCCAGACTGAGGTATGTCAGCGTCCTGACTGTCTGGAAGGCACTGAAACACTCCTCTCACAGCTGTCCTTACCCATCCCAATCTCCACTACAGGAAATCCAGACACACAAACTGGCAGGGAGCTCTAGAAGAGTCATCAGTCTGGATGATGAGGGAATCGGGGCATGCTCTACCCGACCCCAACACAGCCAGCACCCTGCACGGACAGGACAGACACCACTATTCTCTACCTCACTGTGGCTGTTAGGAATACAGACACCTCCTTATCCAGAGCTTATTTGCTTCTGATTTTTCCCTGCTCTGGAGTGCTCTGATGTTATGTCAGTCTCACTGTAACTGCAGACATGTATCTAAGAGCCACCTTCAGTCCTTGGCTACAGAGAAAAAGAAATAGCATGCTCTAGCAACAGAATGGATCGGATTCAACACCCACTGCAGGTCTCAATAACACCATAAAGAAATTTAAGAAATTCCATTTTGATGCAAGTGAATCATATCCTGCCATATCCTTTTATTTTCATTTTATTTCACTACTAGTCCTTTATTCTGTTATATGCAGTGTTTGTTACTAACCCAGCAGAAGATCCCTGAGCTAACTTTCTGCCTGTCTGTATGCCCACTTCAGTCTAACTGCAGTACCAGAGAGTTGAGCTAGTAGCTTATTCTTCAGGATGCTTTGAAACCAGTGGATGCATCGACACACTCCTCATATCCTAACTAGACATGCTCTCCTTGCTAAGTGTAACTCAGCTGGACCTGACAGTACAGGACTCCCAAGCAGCAGCAGACTGAAAAGTACCTGATGATTTTTCAGATCTTCCTGAAAGTATTGCGCAGTATTTTGAACATCAGCAGCAAAACCTGACAACATTAACTTTGCTTAGAGTTGTGAGCTCTTCAAGGAGACAGAAACATCTGGTCCAGGTCAAGAAGAGTCATGACATGGTTTGAGCCTGGTTCCCATCTGAAACACTACTGCCTAGCTGTCGGAATAAGATTTGTTTTACATTTTCTCAGAATATTTATTTTTTTACAAAAACATTATTTGACTATTGCAAACTTTCATTGAGGGAACATTCCAAGAAGTTACATAAATTAATTACTTTATTAATGTACTTCTGGAGAAAAGTATTAAAAAACAAACAAAAACCCACAAAACAACCCAAACAGTACTGGGGCACTTGCTCCTTCTGTTTTTTAATTTATCTATATTCTTATTGATCTACTTCTGCTGTCAACTGTTTAGCCTTACATTTCAAGGAGAAAAGAGCAAAGTTCTTAACCTAATTGTCTCATTTCTTGAGAAACACCTCTAAAAATCACCCAGGTTACAGACTTTACAAACTTCTGTATATAGCCTGCTGTTATGATGTTCCAAGAGGAACCTCACTGCTTCATAAACCGGAATACACAATCAGATCCATCTTCACCATTGTTTCATTGATGCCAAGCCACAAGAACCTACCCAGAACTGTGCATGTGCCCAAGGATCTGTGCCAAAATGTCTCAGAGCAGGATCAGGCCCCTGTAAGATTAGCTGCATGTACAGCTTCAATCCTGCAACTGCAATAGCTCAAGGAGACTGCTATGACAGAGGCATTGCATCAGGAATAGGCCCTAAAATAATCAAGTATATAAGGATCTTTGTGCTCTCCACAACTGAAGCACAATTCTTAAAAATGAATGGAACAAGACACTTCTGTATTTGTGAAATAAAAATCAATTCTTTGGACAACAAGCAGGACCAGCATTCTTCAGGACAAATTAAAATCTACAGGCTGTTTTTCCATTTTTTGTTTTGTTGGTTTTTTGGGGTTTTTCAAGAATTTTATTTTTCAGTTGTTTTGGGGTTTTTTCTATTAGAAATTACAGAATTACTTGAATAACCCTGCAAGGCCCCTGTCCTAAGGAAAAGCCCAAAAGAGGAAAACACTCAGTCCAAAACATGTAAATTTGTTCACATTAAAAAAAGGTCAGCAGTTAAAAAAAGTGATAGTGCTTGCTGCAAGTGTAGAGCAAGGATGGGAGATAACTCCCTTGGAATCTACAGATTCACAGTATAGCATACAGATAGCTGGATCTGATATCAGAAGGTGAACAAGATATTAAGAGTTTTCTGTAAATCAGATTCTGGTATGCTCAAGACTGTGTACCAACTGAGAAAACAGAAGTTATTTAAAATGCTAGGTGCACACAAGTCCACAGTTCTGGACTGTTCAAGCCTAAGAAAGGAAAGCACAAGATCCATGGATTCTCAGTCTTATCTGCTTCAAAAGACAGTCACTAGGCTTGCTTGTGACTGACCCAATACAAAACTACAAGTTCTAACTTGGCACCTGAATTACAAAGTACCCCGCAAAACCCCACACTTGCCACAATGCTGACTTCATTCCAGGTCACTTGTTTCAATCCCTAGAGCAAGAAGCTCTGGCTGAAGAGCTGACTTGAACACACTGAAATATGTAGGTAGAGACAAAGCCTGACTTTTACAAAGTCCTTCTGAGCAACAGGACATTTTAGCTCATTCTTAGAACCAGCATAAATGTTTCTATGACCTTCACACATCTTGTACAACAAACAAAACATGCCTATGCATCCTTGCAAAAGTCATTTTCAGAGAATTAGGAAGAACACAGGGCAATAATCACACAGCATCACATTAAGAAGAGACCTTGGCTTGGAAGAACAAAAGATGAGGCCCAAAAGCTCTGACTGGCAAAGGTGTTTTCCTAGCAGGCAGCACAGGCTCTTAGATGTGGAGGAAGAATCCTGAATTGAACCTGGATGCAAACAGATTTCTCAAGTCTCCAAGTTCACAAGTACTCAACTAGTAAGCTAGAAATTGACAAGTAACAGTTCATCACCATTTTTTTCCCCAATACTGGAAAGTAACGTGGACAGGGCAGGTATTTTAGTGAGAAAGAGGTAGCTGGTGTAGTAAGTTTAACAGTCATGTAAGAATTTCCAGGAATTTAGGAATTCTCTACTTGATTCTGCCACCAGTCATCTGGTCTTACCTGAATATCCCTGAGTCTACTCTGCAATCTGCAAAATGAGGGTGGGTAGTACTGGTTCTGAAATGTTTTTAAAATGTAGTTAGTTGATGCCTGCAAAAGCACACAACAGAAGAGTAAAATGTTATCACACCCTAAAAACATGCTGTTTAACAAAATATGTAATATATAAATGATAGGACTACTTGTGTTCTACAGTAGCCTTAAAAGATTGTTATAAGCCTGTTTAGAAAAGTGAATTGTTTTGATTCTCTGGTAGGATGGACCTGAAATCCATCTCTCCAGAGAAAGAAGCAGAGAAAGATCTTTTTCTACATCTCCACAATCAAACAAAACGGAACCTCAGCGTAAAATTTTCCCCAAGTATTATCACACAACTACAATAAATGCAACTGCCATTTTACCCTGACAGGGCTAACAAAAAAACCAACCAACAAATGTGGACAACTCTTTTCAACTTTCTGCCCTGCTACTCACTAATAAATTTTTCTTTCAGAGACTGCACACCACTTTACATGGGAAGAAGCTATCACCACTCCAAGATGGTAAATGGTTAAACTGCTTTATTTGGTCTCTGTAGCTGAAAAGGCTGTAGTGGCATGCTCCATCTTTATTCTAAGGCTACCACATACTTTTCAACCACATCAGTAAAACTGGGAAATTCATGCCCATCACCAGTGTCATTATACTGGTAAAGTACAGATGATCCTTCACGAAACCTCAATGAGATCCATAAATTCTGACTCGTAAGAAAAGCTTTATTTCCACTGAAGTCTGTAACAAAGTTCTCACTGAACTCAGTATAACAGTGATTACACCTAATGGGGTGCAGCTCCTGGGCAACAGCACAGCTCTTTTTTGGATGGGAGATGGGAGAAATCACACATATGGTAAAAGCTGCCCCCATCACTTTTGGTGCGTGGGAGGAGTACTTGGGGAAGCAAAAGAATCTGTTTTGAAGACAATGCACAACATATATGATATTTCACCAAGGACATTCCCTTGCATTTTACCTCACACAAACTTGGAGTGCTCAGGCTAAGACAGTGCACCTGCTTTCCAACCCTAACCCCAAATCCCTGAAAGCAGACTGCTTGGCAGAGACACTACTTTGGTTCAGCACTAGCAGAAATGCTTCTTGTTCCTCAGTCTAAAATTGTTCCAAAAAAAAAAAGACTGGCCCATCATCTAAATATGGACTGCTGGTTGTTTATTTCACTAAGTTCATTCATCTGACTAACTTTCCAAAGAAAGAGAAAAAAGTGAGTTTTAATGGTAGTGATGAGACACCACCACCACCATTACCCACTGACCCTCAATAAAAATTTAAAAGGAGTGAGGGTGTCTCATTCTTCTGATCCAGTGCTACTGACGTAGTTTCAGCAATGTTTTAAACACACACTTCTCCTAACTGGTTTTGCCACAATCCCCCAGACTAACACAACCAATGCTGTTCAGCAGCCTCAGTGGAACTGCCCAAGCTCACATCAACTCTGATTTCAGACCAAAGTGAATTTTACACCCAGATTTTTTAGCCTGACCAGTATCCCATTTCAATGTAACCTAGCAAGAGAACATGCTAAACACATGCAGATTTAACAGGTTTCTCTGAGAAATTTCAGACAGAACACTGTCAAAGATACCAATTCTCCTGATAAAAATCTTAGCTCCAATACTTTTATTTTCTGAAAGGAAGGAAAGCCTCAACATTTCACATGTATAAGGGGGGTAGTAGGGAGGAAGAAGCAAGTTAGGACAAGAATAATTAAATCCTATGAAAATGCAGTAATTATAAAATCAGCCACATTGTAGATCACAGAATGGTTTGGGTTGGAAAGGACCTTGAAGTTCATCTGATTCGGACTCCTCAGCCATGGGTAGGGACACCTTCAACTAGATCAGGATGCTCAAGCCCCCTCCAACCTAGCCTTCAACACTTCCAGGAATGGGGCATCCAAACCTTCTCCGGGCAGCCTGTGCAGTCATCCCATCACAGTAAAGAACTTCTTCCCAATATGTAATCTAGATCTTCCTCTCTTTCAGTTTGAAGCCATTCCCCGACTTGTCCTGTCACTACCTGCTCTCGTGAAAAGTCCCTCTCCATCTCTCTCACAGGCTACGAGAGGAACTGGAAAGCTGCTACAAGGTCTTCCTGGAGCCGTGTCTTCTCCAGGTTGAAAAACCCAACTCTTTCTGCTTGTTCTCATTGGGAAGGTGCTGCAGCCCTCTAATCAACTGCATACCCCTCCTCTGGACTTGCTCCAACAGGTCCATGCCCTTATTATACTGGGGATCCCAGAGCTGGATGTAGTTCTCCAGGTTGTGTCACAAGAGAAGCACAGTGGGTGAGAAGTAAAGCATTCTGCTGGAACACTTATGGTAGAAAAAAGCTACTTGTTTTATAGCAGTTAAAAACATGAATGCTTCAATAATAAACAGCTCCTATGAAAAAAGTTATCTAAATACATTACTACACTATTTTCTTACTGATCTTGGATCAAATGTACACGAAAATGAAAACTACAACCCTTTCAGGATGAGTGATTCATCTTACTTTGGCTTGTTCTCTTAAGAGAGTCAGAAATACCCAGTAATTTTTCCATTTCAATTTTTTAAGGAAGGTTTTCTTCATAAAAATCGACCATTTGAAACATTTGCAACCTGCAACAGCATTTTGACCTTTGCCTCAATTTTCCTGATTTCTATTCAGCTTTCTAATCTTATCATATTTAGTTCTACTAGACCACAATAATTTCTGGGACTTTGAATTCCCTATACATTGATACAAAAGAAGATAGAAAACAGGACAAAAACAGGACCGTGAAACCTATGTTTGCACTGGGGAGTGAAGGCCATAAAACCACTTCATGAAGTGTGTAACTCCTTTTTGGGTGGCAGGGGCAAAACTGCATTTGTACACAGTTTGTGTAACCGTACTACCAGGTCTCAGGCACACTCTGCATTTCTGAGCACAACTCTTCTCCTACCTGAGGGTCCAACTCTGCATTCCTTAATGGTCACAAATACTGCTACACAGTTCCCCTGCTGCAGAAAAAAACACGTGGAGCTGCAGAGTCAATACATGTTATCAAGCTCTTTGACTGCTCAGATGCTATTAATATTTTGGTAGGGTGGGGGTTAGAATCTGTGTCAGCCACAGAGTTGCTATGGCATATATACCAATTTTTTCTCCTTGTTTCTTTTCCCTCTAATACATTAGCAATACATGCAGATCCAGTAACAACTTGGTTTCATGTTTTGCTTTCTCTCACCAGCAGTGCTAGATTCCTTCCTAGATGTTGTAAAGTACCCTCTCAACCATTAAAGTCGCAATCATATACCACATAGTCAAAAGGAAAGCTTATAACAGCAATTTTAAAATAATTAATTTTTTTAATGTTAAGTACATATCTGTGTAAACAGAGATCTGTTGATCTATATCTTTTAGAAGCTACAGAGGGGTCTAGCACTTACAAAAAAAATAAAATTAATATGGCCACAGTGTTACCTAGTAAGCTACTCTGCATTCCTTAATGGCAGAACACACTGCCCAAGGTGTCTGCTATTACAAATAAGAACCAGATAGTAGACACTAAAGTCACCTAAAAAAATATATTCTGCTTAAGAGAAACAGATACTGCTACAAAAGAACTCTTTCTGAACAAAGAAATCATATCCACGTTTCAGACGTTCTTGTTGCTAGATGTATTTTAACAAAAAAATACCTAATTGCAATTTGCCTTTAAATTATTACAAACCAATGTTAAATTTCACTGTAATATTATGTAACTCAGTTTATATCAAATGAAAATAAATTGCAAATGTTTGATGTCAAAACTGTAAGAAAAGCTTGAATACTCAAAGGTAAGTCTTCCTTGAAGTACCAAGAACAAGTATTAGGTTTAGAACTAAGTTACCTGAAACTAATCCCTTCCATTGCATCTGCAGAGTCTTTGCTCCACAAGTTACTTAATGGCACTTCCTGTAAAGCCAGGAAACTAACTGGGAATTGAAAGAGTGAGTTTATTTGTTTTCCTTCTCTTCTGAGAAAACAAAGAGGTTTGAGTTCTGTTAGTTCTAAAAGCTTGCATTCAGTTAAGTAGAATCAGTTATCTTACTAGGGATAATACTTTACTTTTGTTTTAAGTGCAAAATCTTTTTGCATTTACTTGTGTGTTTGTGCATGAGTGTAATTTTATTAAGTAAGACATTTTTAAAGACCACAATCAAAAAAAGGCATAATTTGTCACGTCCTAAATAAAAACTTTCTTAACAATTGCAATCTAGATAAATGCACATAGCCCATGAAATCACTTAGAAAGTGTGCAGGCATACAGTGCATGCTCCGAAATAACAAAAAAAGTAGTGCCTAATTTAGTGTAAAGGCTAAATTTAGCAATGTATTTTAATGGTTGTCTACCAATAGACTGCTTCTGAAAAAAACAAAAAAACCAAAGCAAAATGAGATTACAAGCACCAATTTAAACCAAGTGTTTATTGAGCGAAATCCTGATTTAAATCAGTTCAGTAGGTATAACTGGAATGCCAAGGCAGCAGACACGTGAGCACATGTACAGAGGGGCTCACAAGGGCCAGAAATAGGAGGCATAAAACCCTCCCTGCTTTCAGTGTGCCTGCCCCCACTCTCTCCTTCAGCCCTGCAAAGGTTGTTAGAGCTCCACAAAACACCATCCCCTCACTCAAAGATTTTTTTTTTTTTCCCCTTTAGGATCCTTGAATAAGAGAACACATCCTCTCCCCACTGCAGACCTGAACTGTGCCCTTCTCTCGTGTAACCCATCAGATGGGGATGTCTGCGATGACAACCTCACCTCCCATTTTGATTCCCTTCTTTCTGCAAAGAGTAACTGTAAACGTCAAATGCAGCCCCGTGGGTCCATCCAGGAAAGCAAGACTGCACACAGAAACCAGATCAGCCGTGGCACAGAAACCAGCAGAACACTTCTTAGCCAAAACAGAGAATCTGATCAGTTTTCTCAGGTGCTTCCCTCCATGCACTCCAGCATCCTCTCACTCGCTTCTGCCCCATCAGCACACGGCACAGCAAAACAGAAAGCTCGACAGGGACATCCTTGAGAGTCCACTTCACTATATAAATAAATAATCCATTTCCTCTAGACGTACCTCTCAGGAGGGCAGGATCTTCCTTTGCTGGCTAAAAACCACGAAGACTTCGCAGGCACACAGACCCGAAGCTTCGTTTGGAGCTCCCACCAGAACAACAGGCCAGCCCCGAGTAGCAGCAAACTAAGTGATTCCAAAAGCGGCAACTGAGTATCCAGATCCCTTCAACAGCTTCCTTTCAAAGGACTCTGAAGGACCCAACCATGGCGAGGGCCCTCACAGTGTGAGAGTTTGCCTGGGTCACTTTTAACCCTGGACTTTATCTACCTTCAGCTGCCTTGGTACACAGCGCGGACACAAGACAGATGAGCACGAGCACATACAAGAGATGCAAGGAAAATACTTAACACTCAAATTATTTTACACACACAGAGGCAATTTTCTCATATTAATGGAAATCTCCTAGTAATGAGAAATGGACAAATTCAACCATTACACTTAGTTATCTGTCATTTACTTCCCTTATTTAAGGCCTTCCATACTAAGAAATAAAGTTAAAAACTTCCTTCCTTTGCTCTACTTCTGACACTTGTGCTTTTTATTTAGTCCAACGTTTTAAAAGACTAGCACTGCAGCTTCTGCTTACTCTTTCAGTACTAAAACACATTTTTAATCAATACAACAGAGGAAATAAATAGTGAATAATTGCTTGCATTAATATATTTGCTACCAGCTTTGTCATTCTGTAATTTGCACACACCAAATTTCCCCTTATAAACACCTCTGTTTCTCCAAAAGCAGCTGGAAATTAATTATGCTGTTTATATTTTCTTATTAATTCGTATGCTATATTCTGTAATCAGTACAGGATCATGCTGCAATTTTGCATACTTGTTTCAAAATACATTACGAGTGCTTAATGATTGATGTTTAACACAATGTATGAAAGAGCATCTCAACCGAATTAAAGGGAATACAAATGAAGAAACGTAACTTATATAAGGATGACACATATATTCAAACAAGAGCTAAACCCTGGAACTCAAAAGTTTGTGGCATGGAACACTGATTAGAACTGAGCTAGGCAGGAAGTTTACACTACTCAACATGAAATCTGGATATAAAGAAACCTTTTGCAAAGAGAAGGAACAGCTGAAGACAGATTTACCATTGAAGTGGAGGTGAAAATGGTACTTCTTTCCAAATCTATCGTCTCTGACCACTGATTTGCAGTTCATCAGAATGCTTTCTTTCCCTAGACAGACAGCCAACTTGTGAAGCAAACATACTTGAACAAAACGGCTTATGTGCCTGAAGACTTATCATCGGCCAAATGGCATTCTCACACTTCATGCTCTTCCACCCTCTTCTCATTTACAGGAACTCGGTATGTTTCAGCAGTGTCTCTCTATTCCCAGCTCTTCCTACATGGCTCACCATCAGGTCAGGGATGGCCTATAAGCTTGTGAGCTGACTGCAGAGTACAACAGGTGTCGTACTATCAGGACTACCTGCACATCACTAACTAAGAATAATGTGAAATCTACAGATTTCCTGAGGAATTACAGGCCACCAGGAACTTCAGCCAGCAAACCTGCAAAGGGGTGCACACTGCTGATGCAAGTCTGGTTCCGGCTTCTTGTTCAGGAATTCACCTGCACAGTTATAACTGCAGGACTGGGCTCTTCAGCCATGAGGCCAAGAGAAACTTGCCATACTTCACCCCGTAAGTCAGCATGATGTTGCTAACTATAGTTCACCGTAGACAGGATGTGACTCAAAGACCACCACTTAGAGAAAGCCAACTCAAACATGGCCAACCATAAAAATGAAATGGGCTAAGATATCAAGTCCTCCCTCACTCCTTCCATTCTCACCTAATATTTTCTTTATCCAGCTTCACCTTCAAATTTCTCATGAAGTCCCTCTCAAATATTGCTTTGGCAACCACAAAACAACGCATTCTCCCACATGCACAAAAACTTAAGAGTTGTTTCATAGAAGAACACAGAGGCTGCAGAGGGAAGATGTACTTTTCTACTGCAAGAGACATAATCCTAACTATTACTTTGTGACATGCTTTCCCCACTGCCATTGCTGGGGTACCTCTTGACCGTGCAAGTCATGAGTACAAATGAAAAACAAACACTAGAAAGAAAAAGACAGACAACTTCTAACAAGGTTTAAGTTTAAAAGTCTTTATGTAGCCAGCAGAAAAAACATATTGGGGAAAGAACTGAAAGGTACTGGTTGAAAGCCATCAGGCACTGAAGCACTGCCTGACACTTCACAGTACAGTCACCAATCCTTGAGCCAGCTCACCAGTGGCACAGAACCAGGCTTAAGACTTCCTCACCTGAATCCTGCAACGGGCCAGCACAGTTCTCATCAACAGAACCAAGGAGCAGGCCTTTAATGCGTGTGCCTAACCCTGCCACGGGGACCTCGGGGTTTCAGAAGCACAGGACAAAGCCCCTCCCAGGAGTGAGGGTAGCAGATATCTTCCTGTTTGCTACACCTGTGTGAGAGAAGAGTGATCCCACTGGCAGGAACGCAGTTAGGGGCATTCCACAATGCCTCAAAGCAAACAATTTGCTACACACATAATGCTTTCCAGAAAGAAAATACCATAAACACCTAAACAAAACAACACACAGCCAGAGGGAAGACACCTTCCCACTTTCCCTCAGAAAGGAAAGGTGTAGACAGGACTTGTTAAGCTTCTTGTCAAGAGAGCTTCCACTTGCATTAAGTTCCATAGATCCCATGTTGTGCAAGTCCACTGAATTATTTTTATCTTTGCTGAATGAGACTCTGTGACATTAAGGGTCAATAAAATGCTGCTTCTGACTTTCAGCATTTGCTACATTTTATAAAATCTCTTACATAGAGACACCCACGTGGAAGATTTCTGACAATAAAAATTCCATGCTTCCTAAGCAACTGATTTTCTTAGTGTAGCCTCATAAAATCCTGTTAACTTTCCTTCCCCTTGCTAAAAATTGAAATGTTGTTGTACTAGGTTTCTTTGTACTCAGATATGCCTGAAGCTAGTTTATTTTCACATGCTGAATTGTCCATGCTCATAAGGACTTGCTATTACATTATGCATTTTTGTGCTATAAAGGAAAAAGCATGATCACTGGAAAGTGTCAAAACCATGCTTTTCCTCCTTGTTGATTCATTTTTTAGGTAACTAAATTTATAAATATTAGAAATAATAAAATGCTGCTGCCATTGTGAGAATACTACAAATAGGTCTACACCCACACATTAAGTAATGTGTCCTTTACTTCTCAAAAACAACTCAAATTTTTACATCAAATTTTTATTTTAAGTAACAAAACACCAGTAAAGAGAAAATCTGAAAATCTTACGTATCTTTACCGTCTCTAGAATAGAAGTTCTGTAAGCAAGTTCATCACAATACTGCCAGAGTACCAAAGTAGTAACGTCTGTCAATTCCATGTTTTATAAGAAAATCAGTTGTCATTTTGCCTCAGATTATGAATATGAAAAAATAATTTAATTGTGAAGAACTATTCTACATTAATCACATTTTAAAAACTTCACTATGAAGAACAATTTTCTTTCTTGCATTAACTTTGTAAAGTTACTACTAAATAAATAGGGGTAATAAATACTGCAATAAACAGCAGTTTAAAGACCATGTTTACTGGCTAAAGTTCTTAAGTAAGCTCTCCTCCTACTTTACACTGTCTTGTCAATAAATATAACCAAATTTTAAGTCAGTAACTTCACAACATTCTGAAGGTGGGATTATTTTATTTTTTTTAAGCAGCATTATGAATGGAAGTGGAGTATTGGCAGAAGACGTCCAAGTAGCACAGAATTCAGTGAGACTACTCACATCTCAAGACAGGCACTTACCAGGAAAGCTTCAGAGCAGTAGCATACACCAAGGGAAAGGACATAAAACTAAGGAGTCAGATGCAGATTTTACTCCATTCCCTGCTGATGCTAACCTGCTAAGTGACTGCAGGCAAGCCTACGCTCCTTCACAGCTTTTCATCTCAGATGCCTAAAACTGGGAAAAAATGATTGTTCCTGATCTTGAGGTGTGTGATTACAATACAGCTTGTATACTTCACCAGACAGGACAGAAGTACACAAATAAGGTAAGGCCTACAACTGCCAATTATTAATAATATCACTATTATTGAGAAAATAGTATGTGCTTTTTTTCTTTTTCAAGCAATGTAAAACAGCAGCCCATCAAGCCATTCTTAAATTCTGAGTAATCCTGAGGCTGGTTCAGATCTTACCCCTTCTGAAACTATCACGAAGGGTGACAGCTGCAGGAGTCTTTTGTGAAATTCCCATGTCCACCAGGACCACACTCACCCCACTACTCTCAGACAGAAACACTGTATCATTACTGATCTTAAAAAAATAAAAACAAAATAATAAAAAGGAAGTAAGCCCTAATAGTCTTTTGACATGAAACAGAACTAAAAAGCTTCTGGCAATAATACCCCAGGAAAGGGAGAAACATGGTAGAAGGAAAAGAAATGAACCTAATACTAGAGAAGCTAGAAGGATAACTTTAACCTATTTCTTCTCAAGAATATTTTGAAATACATATGATTATAAGTTCAATCCAGCTTTACAGACCCCTAAGTAATAATGAAAACATAAATTATGAAGTTTACAGTAAACTACAGCAGTATCTATACTGCTTTGAAAAACTTAAATCACACATGAAAACTGTGCCAATTATACAGGTGCCACACGATTTAATGATACAGGGAAGTACTGTCACTCTCCATTTAGAAGTGACCAAGAGGCACATGGCTATGCTTCTAAAAGTAAAGACCTTGGAAGCCACCAGCAGGCCAAAGCTGTGCTGCTGATTCCACTGGTGGCCACAGCAGGCCATTCCCACGACAAGGCACAGGAAGCCCAACTTCCAAAATTTGGAAAGCAACTTCTAGTTTTGACTACATCACTTGCCAGAGCTCACACAGAGAGCCTGCAACACACTCAAAAATTAAAATGAGAGTTTTAGTTCAGTTTCAATTTTAATTTACATTACCTTCCTCCACCAAGGAACCGCCCTCAGATAAAGAGGAGGATCTGAACACTACACAAGCCATGTACTGCTGGCAGAGAAGCAACGTCTCACCTCCCAAGTGTCCAAATTTCACTGCAGGTACATTTACAAACTTCACATCACAACAGAGCCTTGCTCGCCACAGGTCTCATCGACCTTACCAGCACCTTTTCCACCACCACACGTGATGGAAAGTACCTCGTCCCAGCTCACTCAGTCAAGATCTCCTCCCGTCACACCACTCTTTCCCCAGCTCTGTGCCAGAAGACTGCCCTGCCTAACGCCATGTTCATGAGCTCCAGAGACACTGCGCATCCTCAGCCCACAGACCACGAGTGGCAGCAACCTGGAAGAAGTTTAAGCTCTGAATGCGAGCAATCAGAGCAGTGAATTTAACAAGACTTGTCATCTGCTTCAAGATATTCACATGCTTACAGGATCACCAGCTACTGAACCGCTAATTTACGAACTAAGTGTATCAAGAGCACTCCCAATGAACAGCAAAAACATTAGTTACAAAATAATAGCATGATTACCTCTGATATTTTATGTGGAAAACTGACATTTAATATCTTTAATTATTCACACAACAGCCATGAAACAGAAAGGTTTACTTCCTTGAAAAGAAAAATAAAACTGGACAAATTCCTCTCACCATCACTCCTACACTCCTTTCCTAAATAAACCGCCTGCTGAAGCAAATGGAAGTTTTGCAGGCAATGAGCTTACAGCAAGCGGCCCCAAAAAATCTCCAAAGTGTCAAGGGCAAGCTTATTAAATATTCTGAGTTTACCTCCACAGAGAAACCAGCTATGTTTCTGCTAAATTACATGCCTGCTTGACATGGTTTATCAGCTTGCTGTGCCAAGAGGGACAGTTGTGTGCAACAAACTTTTGAGAGCATGGGCCAATTTCCAAAGCATCCACAAGGCCCCTTGCTAAGCAGCTCATCACCTTCTATCTTGTGACACACCAGCCCTGCAGTGGCACTCACCAAGCAAACCAGAACTCCTGTACATCAAGATCGAACGACTAAAATCCATTCATTAACAGTTACTTTAGTGAGAACTGTGTAATAAAAGAAATCTTCCCTCTTATCAAAATAAAAGCTCCCTAAAGTAAATGGAGATTTCTAGTCATGGACAAATCTAACAAAATCTCTATTCTCACCTTAACTAGCCACATTATTTTCATTGCTATTTTTTCAAGCTACAAGGAAGCTTCTTCTCTTCCTCTAAAGCTCCTATTATGTCTTTTTCGTAAAAAAGATACCCTGTGCTTTTCTTTGTTCAAGCCAGGTGAACATCAGGTGAGACATACATTTAACACTATGCACAAAACCAAGGTCCACTCCTCTCCAGGTGTGGGCAGATTGTGATCACCACTTCACTGCCAGATCAACATTCCATGGATCCAAAAGACTTCAAAACAAAACTAAAACCAGATAGTGACTCAAGACCTGAGTTAAGGTCTCTGAGCTATTCTTGTCTGGTATCCTTTACTATTACTCGAAATAAAGAAAATGTCCTTAGCACTTACAGCACTCTCATGTGACTCTGAACTGAAAACACAGAAAATTCATTTCAGAAATCAGTACATTTGTATTCAGCCCTGAACAACATTTTGAAGCCTACCTGCCAGTTTTGAATTTCCAGAAGCATTTTTACTTGGAAAAAACTGTTGCACCAATTACTCTTCACGGAACACGATCCCTGTCAGTAATGCTACAAAACCAGAAGTAGAATTCTCCTATGCAACTAGCTGGTCATAAAAAATTTCAGTAATTGAATGTGATCTTTATACTCTGAGACCTGCACATACCAACCACACTGCACACAAAATCCAAAAACTTGGAATTTGGGTGTAAATCTGCAGGAACTGGAAAACAGCAGAATTCTCCTTTCAAACCAACTGTCCACAGTGGTTATCCCAGCCTTAACACTAGCTTTGTGGTCATAATACCACACCAGAACAGCTGCTCCCAACAGCCCCCTTTAAGTCAGCGTGTTTGGGACCATCACTTATCCTATGTATGCTACACACTGCCTGCAAAAGGTCAAGAGTATGTTATTAATCATCTGCATTTATGAGTACTAAGCTTACCCCAAATACACATCTTGTCTCATTTTTAATTATGTGCAGGATAGTACCAAGAAGAAATGCTACCTCCCACTTCCCATTTTGGGCCAAATGCAGGTCAGTGATACCATGGGCAATTGTATGAGAAGTGCTCCAAGTGCCACTCATTTTGCATCATCTATGAAAAAATTAAGAACCTCTTCTTTAAACTACCACTTCCACTTTAGCTTAGAAGGTGTGAAACCCTTCAGAAGTTATCATAACTTTTGCCAGCATGCAGATTTAAAAAAAAACATTGTTGTGCACCTGAAAGCTCAGGAATACTAGTAAATTAGTCACTAAGATACATATTTCAAATTGATTGGTATCTGCACCCATCAATGCCGAAAGAAAAAAACAGTAACACGGAACGAGCATGGATGGAATCCTAATTAGCTCTCAGTTTACGTGTTAAAACGGAATGAACTCCTGTTGCAGCAGCATTGCTAAGTTGCAGCAGTTCTGCTAAACTTCTCACTGATTCTTGACCTCCAGAGTTTTCTAATTACCTATTCAGTTTACATTCTCATACTTTTCTACCACTGAATTTTAAAAGGACTTTACACGCTCATTAAATTTTTGACCTGTGTGTTGCACTTTGCATATTCTAATGTTACTCTGGTTTAAAACTTTCGTCCTAAGTCAATCAATTGATTATCTTTACAAAGTTTAAGGGGGAAAAAAAAAAACACTAGGAAAAAAAATGTGAAGGAGCTCTGAATATGCAACGCCTTTTAATTCCCAGGGTACTTGGATGCACATCTACGTATAAACTTTGTATTCTAGCGGTAGCTATTAGCACCTGGGGAAGACATGTTTTCTGAGGTGCTAAAATCAGAACAAACATCTTCCTCAAAAAAAGTGGCAGGACGAGGACCTCTATCTTATCAATAACAACCAAGTTCTTTTTTCATGTATACAGTTTACATACTTACCCAGGAAGGCAAATGGAAATTACAGACAGACGAAGATGAAGCTGTCTCAAAGCCTTTGTCATGTGATAGTGACCTACAAGGCATCAAATAAAGGCATATTATCAGTGCACCATGATTTTACAATATCGCAACTCACCACATCGCCAACAAGAGGAGAGATCCCAAAACTTGGAACTTGCTTCCCCCTCACCTCCATCCCAGCTAAGTTGTCAATAAAACAAGATGACAGTCACAGGAAACCTTAAGGAGCAAACAAAAGATGCACCTTGTCTTTAGAGGGCATTAGGAGTGGGCAGATGGAGCAAATCATTTGAGTACATCAGCAGGGTGGGTTATTTTTCCTCTGTCTGTCTCTCTCTCTCACACGGATGCATGTTTACGAGTGTGCACAGACACATGCACATACACACAGGGATGCATCACGTAATTATTTACACACGCACACACAGTAATACTCGCATGTATTATCAAAATAAAAGACAAAGTTGACCACCATCTGCAAGGAGGCATACATAACAATAACCCCCGGGAACTTACACAAGTGAGCGATCAATCCCCGCGTGCGGATAAGCCAAACAACGCAGAAATTAACAAGAAGAATAAGCCGCCAGACCGCAGGTACGAGATCCACCCGGGGAAAGAGAC
>VXBQ01009855.1:0-43646 GCA_013400175.1 Phainopepla nitens | reverse complement strand
GCATCCGTGCAGCCCCTGCTGGGGCAGTAAACACGGGGAGCCGCCCCCGCGGCCCGCGGGCGGACGGGCCGGGCCGGCGCTGCCCCCTGACCCGGCCGGGGGGCTTCGAGCAGCGGCGCCGCGCGGGGATGCGGCGGAGCTCCGGGCGGTGCTCCCTGCCGTAGGAATCCTCGCCCAGGCGTGGCGGAGAGGCCCTCACCGGGCCGGCATCGACAGCACGGCCGGCTTCACATCGGCTTCCCGTAGAGACCGCTCTGCTGGCAAAACTAGCCGACTATGACGCTGGGGTCCGCGCCGCGCTGCGTGTCTTGCCCGGTCCTCTGCCCTGCACCTCGCGGACCGCACCGAGCACATGGATGTGAAATTCATTTGTGAAATTCATTTCTGTGGCTCAGGGGCTGATCCGCACAAACCGACAGTGTGAGGCCAGCAGCTTTTGCGTGGCTGCATGGCGATTGTGCTGACGGGTGTTGGAAATGTAGTCTTAACTTTTTGGGAAAAGCTCCCTTCCACTACAGAAATCAAACACAGTGTAGAAGCATACTGTGTACACTGACCCTGTGTGCTAATGTTCGAGAGGGCTTGAATATATGCAACGTAAGACCCTCATGGTTTTTAAGCGGAAGACACATGGCATTTATTCTTAGAGTTAGGAAGAACTAATTTTTTGTGCGGCTCTGTCTCTAGGTGGGATGCTGACTTCTGTCAGCAACTGTCATATTAAAAAAATAGGAAATAATAGTTATAATAACAATGGAAATGTACTCTTTTTTTTTTTTTCCCAATAGGAGAGCAATGTTTGTGTTTCATGATGGCTTTACACATCCAAGGATGTTGCAGAGTTTATTCCATATGTTCTCAGTCCTGAGCTTTTTTCCAATGCAATAAGGTTAATTTCAGCATCTTCTCATGGCTTATCTACTCTTCTTTCATTACCCAACCCCTTTTCTCAGTATGGCAGAATTATGTTAAATAACCATGAAATAATATTTCTTATGTCTGAATAATACAGTGCAGTAAAGTACAAGCTCATACTAGAAATCTAAATTGTATCCATGTTTCTGAAAAAGCATTTTAAATTAGCCTGCACATTTTTTCTTAAGATGTGACAAAAGTATTGTAAATGCCCCACCCTCTTGTTTGTTGTAAGCGGGGGTGGGTTTGTCAGTGCCTGAATAATATAAAAATGACAGTATAAACATATTCTTGTAATTAATGTATTCTACTTCAGTATTTCATTTTCATTTCTGAGAAGGCAGAGCTGACCATCTATCCACTGGAAGTCAGGTGCACATCAGGTGTCAGAGGCTAGGACACTGGCAAGTGAAGGCACACACATTTCATTAGTCACATATGAAAAGGTTGGCCTAATTTTTAGGCAGAGCTTCCTCCTATCATCTCCAGATTGTGAAGTGCTTTGCAATAGTGGGTAAGCAGCATCTCTTCAGTATGCATAAGCAGTTGCTGGTAAGAGTAAGAGGCCTAATCCAGACAGTTAAAACTTACACAGTATAGTTTCTTACATGTCAGTATTAGTGCCTTGTTTCCTGGATTCTTTTGCCCATATTAATAACACCACACCATGGAGCCTCTCGTACTTCTTCGTTGCTAAAATCCTGTCAAAGCAGGTAATTACTGAGCAATATAAGTGATGTAGGCACTTGATAGTATACATGAACTTCATTTTAAAGGTTTCATTTTGTTGTTACACTTGATACCTTTGCTGGCCATTTCAGAAAGGAGGCCAAGATAAGGACACCTTGCATGTAATGTAGTTTTTTACAGCTGTACAAAATGGATATACAATGCTCCTAAGTAGAATAATTGTGTTTTGTGTCTGCTTCATACAGTTAACAAAAGACTTGTGCGTTAGTTGCAAGGCAGGCCACCTATTAGGTCTGTAGAAGCACAAGGATTTTTTCACCCTTTAAGAGAGATGAGTAAGCTGAGGCTGGTATGTTCAGAAAATAGAATGCTTACCTTTCTTGTTTTATTCTGTCCATTGTGAAGGAGAGAGCTGTGTTTTCTTGGGTTGTCAATCCAGGACCTTTTGCAAACACTGAGGTCATGAAGGGGAGAGGGAGAGGATAGTAAATATTTCTGGGTTTCCATTTTTCTGTATATAATTTCAAGCAAATTAATCTCCTTTTATGTCCACTTGGATGTATTTCTAGCTTTCATCAGCCACTGTTATCAAGAGTTTTAAGGTGTTAGCAAGTGTCTGTGAGGAATTTTTTAAGGGACAGCAAGATGGCAAGTGCTGAAATTTTTTAAGTCGCTTGCTCATTATTATTTTAGCACCCCACAAAATTGCATGTCTAGATTTTTCTGCAAAAACTTGTGTCATCAGATGGGACCTTTCTGTCACTTGTGTGTAACTGGTATTAGTTTTCAAGGGTGACGCCCTGACCCTACCTTGTGGCAGGCTCACGTGGGCTGCTGTGCACAGCCAGCCTGCGCTGAAGGCAGCGCAGTTCAGCTCAGATAAAGCATTTGCTCAGTTGCGTGCACAGCAGGATTTGGGGCTTCCAAGTTGCATGTCCATGGAATTTGTGTGAGTTCACCTGGGTTTGCCTGCTTTGTGCTCAGCTGGTGGCAGAGTATCTCCCTTCCAGCTGCGTGTCCCCTCCTAATTAATCTGTGGCACAATATAAAGGTCTAAGCAGTCATGTGTCTGTTCTCTGTCAAGAGAGAAAAGGTGTTTCCATTGACTTTGTTCTTATTTGATAATGACAGGAGAAAAGTAGCACTGATATAAATAATAGTCATGGGGATTTTTTTTTAATATATTTTTTTAACTCCCTTCCTTTGGGGCCTGCCATGGAGCTCAGTAGTGTTGGGGAGGGGACTGAGTTGGATCCTTAATTATCATCTTCTCTTCTCCTCCTGCCCAGGGCAGAAGCTACCTGCTGCCTGTGGAACTGACCTGTCCACTGGTAGCTCTTCTGGGCTGAGGTAGGTGCATGGTGTTCCATGGCCATTGTAAATGTATTCAGATAGCAAAAAGGAAGCTTGGACTAGCCAGCTGCAGCCTGAGCCTGCAGGCCCTGGATCCCTTTGAGCTGCTACCATGGCTGACTACAAGTGACGGTTGTCATGTGAGCAGGGAAGGAAGGCCATAAGGCAACTCTGGGAGCATATGCTTTATCTGTGATAAGCTCTGCACACAGCCTGGGGAGAAGCATGGGGAAGAAAGGGTGAGGCAAATGCAGCCTTATGGAGCATGTCCCACCTCTGTTGCTTTTTTTCCTGTGGCCTGTGCCCACCCACAGTCCATGGAATAGCATGGCATCCTCCAGGTTAAAAAACACTGGAGCAGGACAATGCATTAGTGGGCCTATTTTCCTCCCCAATGCACTTGTATAACATGGTAACATTAATAGCAATTTATGTGCAAGCACTGAAGGGAGGAGGCATTTTAGCTGAACTAAAGCTGCAGAATATTCACTGCAGAGTAGGAACAGAGCCACAGGATCAGTGCAGGACAGCCATTCTTCAAGAAGCACACTTCTAGGAAGTTATTGTTCCCACCTCAGCTCCACTTGCAGTTTCTAGAGAGATCAACAGAAGTTTGTAGAAGTCAAAGAAAGGGCCAACTTGTCATATAGGTTTGTCTGGAGGAGGGCACAGTTATACTCTGACTATATTTCTTTGTTCCTATTCCTTATTCCTGTTCTTTCGCAACATTAAAATAATCAGGATATTTTCTTCACAATTTTGAGATTCTGCTTCTTAGCGTTCTTTTTCTGCAATAGTGTATCAAATAATCTAATTCCTACTGTCTCCTATCAACTGGTTTTGGCTGGTTTATTGTTGTTGTGGGGTTTTTCTTTAATGCCTCTTTTTACTAGAGGAGCATTAGTGACTGCAACCCTTTAACAGAACCAGACATTAAGAGCATTAGATCCTACAAGCAACCTCTGGCCTAAGCTGCTACCACGTTCATTTGACAAGTTAGACATGAGGGTAGGAAGGGGAACAGACAGGTGAAATGACCTGCCAGGGGTCTCACAGTATGGAAGGAGCAATGTCAAAAATCACATCCGAGCTTCTAACTTCCAGTGCATTGCTCCATCCATTTCTTTCTCTGCTGCTCTGAGATTTCTCTTTCATAGTGCCTCACTTTTTCAGAAAATTATAACTACACCTTGAGAAACTATTTACCATTTTTTTTTCCTTTATCAGAAGGAGTGAGTAATAGGTTAGCCAGAACTTCCACATCCATTTGAGACTATGATCTCTGTAAAACAACTCTATCTGACCCTTCAAGACATTCAGGTATATGTTGAAATAATACATATTAACTAACCATACTAGTGTACATGAAGTATATAATGTGAAGAATAGTGAAGCAATTGTCTGCTAATATCTAAACTCAGTAGACTTTCCTTGTCTTTATACAAGTATACTGCAGCACAAAAAGTATGTAAATCAGGTCAGACCTGCTTGCCTGATGTTGTGCAGCCCTTTGAGTTAGTCTAGTGCAAGCAAATCAGTTTCCATAGCCAATGACACACGAAAGCAGTGTGTCATTGTCTGTCAGTCTGTCAGTCACATCTAGTAACTTGGGATTCCTTCACTTACCAACAAAGTCCCTGTTAAAAGCTGGGCCAAAGCATAGCAGCTTTCCCTCAACACCACACTTCCGATTTTTACAATTCTGCTTTAATTCTCATATAAACTGCAATAATATTTAACTGCTTTGAGCATAAAATGTAATTGGAAATCATATTTCAATTTTAGATTGTTTGCCCCTTATTACATTTTAGTGCTATCAAGTAGGTTTCTTCCTCTTCCACCCAAGGGTCTCTTTTTCCTCTCTCTGGTATTATTCAAGATTTTTTTTTACTTTTTTTTTGTTTGTTTGTTTGTTTGTTTTTTCTTTTGGTTGGTTGGTTGTTTTTTTGTTTGTTTATTTTTGTTGGGTTTTTTGTCGTTTGTTGTTGTTGTTGTTTGGGGTTTTTTTTGTTATTCCTTTTCTATAAATGTTCATGTGCTTTAAAGAAACTACAGCTCTGTTCTAGTGTCTTTCTTCAACCTCCAGAGTACCACCAGAGACTTCAAAGCTACCTCACAAAGACGTATTTACTTCTATCTAGAAGAATGACGACAGTCAAGGAGTGAAAAGTTCTCAGCCCAGTAGGGCCACTGCTTAGCGGAAGAGGATGTTGTTGACTGTGTGCTTGACAAGTGGCAAGTGCCTGCAGTGACTCAAGTGAAAGAGCAGCACCCACTAGGTCTGAGCAGGAATCCTTGCAGCTTGGTGAGCTTTCCAGATGCATGTCTCACTGCCCCACTGCCATGCCTGGAGTCATGTTCATTCTGAGACCACAGCACGCTTTTTTGGCCACACAGTGTTGCTACCATTTGTAAAGTAAACAAAGCAAGTGACAATTTGACCCTGAATAACCAGAGCGTGCATTAGTCATTGTACTACTCAAAGACAAGGTATTTGACTCTTAACTTGTTATATCTAGGGAAATACAGAGCACTGCACATGTAGCATTAGGGATCTTGTTCATTTCTGCAAGGAAGAGGCTTCAAAGAGGCAGAGATCAGAATTTTATTCCTTCTGGTGGTGGCCATGTGACACAGTGAAGACAGTGGACAGTGTGAAGAAGTCCTGGCTCAGCTCCGTTGAAGAGAGAAAAGCACCCAATCCAGTGGAACACAAGGACAGGGAACCACCTCTAGTGTTTTCTTTTGGAAGCATTGCTTTTGGAATTAAAATTTTCAGTTTTAAAGAATGATCTAGGGTGGGGAGCAAAACTGGATGGATCTTGAGGCCTTCTAAGAGAAAAAAAAGAAAAGGAACAAATAAAAATTCATGTCTTGGACTAGTGACACCGATTATGAATATTCTTGCAGGAGCAAGGCTGTGCACTGCTTCAGTGCATGCAGGTGAGAGGCCTCGTGAGAGGAAATTAGATCAGAACATTGCATTGTTTCTGTCCCACTAGGTTCAAATGGAGAAGGTGGTAAAACTTAAGAAGGGCACTTTCTCCTGCTCCTCCTCGTTCCAACACGAGACTCGTTGGCAGGCCAGCCTGTAAGAACTAGCTCTTTTGGAAATATATGGTGTGCCTTCCCATGTGCCTTCTTAATGGGGCTTTTCCCTGAAGTCAGCAGGTTCTCGTGGCTTTCCCCAGTGCCAAGCGCTGCAGCAAGGCACTTTACTCTAGAAAGCAGGCAAATTCCACACTGTCTGTCTGCCAGCCCTGCTTGGTTGAGCCCTCAAACACCCATGGTGGGTGTGCATTCCCCTTGTTCCGATTGTCTGCAGCTCTAGCTTAAGTAATTGCTTGTGTTGAAATCTCTGCATCACTAGAAGTTAACATCCTTCACTGGCTGTAATGCTGTGTCTCCTTATAATTTTGTAAAAGGTGAGTGGTGGAGGTGATCCATATTTTAACTCCAACAGCAAAAAATCAGTTTGATAAGACTAGGCCATTTCTTTTAAAAAGTATGAGTTTTGTCAGTTGCTGGTTTGAGGGTTTGTATTTGTGTCTGTGAAGGGAAGGGGAGGTAGAAGTACCTAGATTTGTATGCAAAAGTTTAAATTTTCAGTGCTTTTGAAATTAGGCATTTTCATGTTTCAAATGAAAAAAAAAATCCTTAAAAGTGCTCCAATCTGAAACATAGCATTTTTAGTGCACTTTCCTGGCCTTCTATTAAATTTTCTTCAACAAAGATTTTTGAAAAATAATCAGTCCCGGTTAACACAAGTGATCTGTTGTCCTTTTTTTTTATTTTTTAAACTTCCAGCAATTTGAAAAATTTGGTTTGCATAGCCATGTCTGCATTTTTTTCAAATTGAAAATTTGCCTTGTGGAAGGCATGCAGAGATCTATGGTGAGATTTATGGTCTGTGATGAACTGGGTGTTCATAAAGAAACCTTAAATCTGTGACTCTGTTGAAGTCCTACTGAGAAGAACTCAAGTCATGCATGTTCAGCAGTGCTCAGCTTAATAATTATTTCCCCTTCATTCTTAAGTTTTCAGATGACTGTTGCTTCCACTCCACTTTTCCTGCACATATTGAAGCCTTATTTTGAAAAGTACTAGAGCTCCTTACATTCAAACCTAGGTCCCAGGTAAAGGGAGGTTTATATATGTTCTGTTGACTTTGAGGGAACTGTTCATGCATATAAGCTTAAGCCTTTGCATGATCCTGGTTCTTCCAAAAAGACCTGCCCAGAAACAAGTGACTTTGGCTTCAAAGGTCACTTCTTCATCTTTCCTATGAAGCTGGAGCTTTGTGTCGTAACACACTTCTTGCTTCAAAACTTTACAGTTGGTGAGCAAAATCCTGTCAGTGTGAAAAGCAGTGATGGAGCGTGTTCACTACTGCAGAATCTTCTGCTATCATGAGTTTATGAAAACATGCCAGGATCTCTTATTTTGCAATTCAGATGGCAACAGCCAGACAGAAGACCTGGTCTGAGATTTCTCATTCAGTCAGGGATATATATAATAATACCAAATATATATATAAAAAACCAAATATTTGTTAATGGAAAGAAGTAAGGGATTTAGTTTATGTAACATTTGCTTTTATAGGTATAAGTTTATGATCATTTTATTTGTATTTTTCTCATTGTGCTTCTGAGTGCGTGTATGCAATGAGCTCTTTGCTTTCACTGTTTCACAAATAAGCCTGAAATAAGATGCCGAATTGTCCAAAAAAAGTGAAGCCTCTCCCTGGCTGCCCCCACAAACTCAAACACAAAGTAGCAATCTTTTATGAACCCATTCTAAGAAGGGCACTGTACTAAACCTTGACAAAGTTACTGCAAAGGATCACATTCATGTCAATCAAGGCAGGGTGGTCCTTGAACTCTGCCCTTCTGCAGTCATTGGTATAATTTAGAGCTCAGCATCTTTATATCCACACATGCAGGTGTAACAGGCGTGCATGGATGAGTGGAGCAGAAGCTGTGACCATGCACCCTCTTCTGTTTCCTTTCCTTACCACACAGAGTGTTAACTGCTGTGGGAAGTGTTATTTCCTTAAGGAAAAATCCTCCTAGTATTTTACATCATCCTTGACAGAAACCCTTTCACCTTACAATTCCAAATGAATACATTTCATTAGAAATTTTTCATATTTCTTATGCGACATGTACCGAGCAGAACGTTTATCTTTGTTGAATTGTTTGAATTTGCTATCAAAATAAGTAAATAAAAACATTAAGTGTAAATGATATTTCCCTATGGATCTTCTCATAAAAACAAACAAACAAGCAAACAAACAAACAAACGTGCAAATAAACCAAAAGCAAATAAAACCCAAGCAGCTGTCTGGCAAGAGGAAAATTTTATGGGTAAAAATATCTGCTTGCTTGATTCCACATGCAGCTGTTTTTCAGGGAATGGAAATGCTTCATTGTGGAGGCCTCTAACCTCATACAGGCAGAACCTGATTACATGAGGCTGGATTGTGGAGCTGTAATATGTGTTGGCAAGCACTTTCTCAGCAGGTACAATGACCTAAGTAAATGCCCACCGCCACAAAAAGGGTCCTCGCAGTTCCACCTGCCTGCTGATATACTTGCAGACTGAATACTGGACTGAACTCTATTGTACACACAAGTTAACAAGCAGAAAGAGCTAAATGCATGGAAATGGGGTAAATGTGCAGGCCTGAATACAGATTATTGCCAGGGGTAAATTCAGTTACACAAAACATCCAGCATGTTTGTGGGGTTCATCCCATGCACACAGGGCTGAACATGATCAAAATACAACACTTTTGCTTTATTTTTGTGCCTTTCAGCATAGGAAAGTACATGATTAAAACCAAATATATCCCTAAGGATTCAAACATTTAGCTTCCAAACCCATTTCCAGAATGTTTTATCATGTTCCTGAAATGGGGCAGGGAAAACAAAGACACCATTAAGATATGGTGTACACAAACAGAAATGTGGACTGAAACTATTGGACATCAGTTACAATCGGAAAAAACTTACTGGGAGTTAGGACAAGAATCACATCAGCTATCTGCTACTTTAATAACTTGAGATGTCTTACAGTAATGAATTCTTGGATGGAATATCACCATTCCAAATGAACTGGCAGCGATGGGCTCAAAACAGTGCTAGGTAGGAGAGCCTTGTTCCACAGGTGCCTCACTGAGCTGCTTTGAACATCAGTGCCTCTAAATGGTTCAGCATCTGGACACAGCACGTAGCTGGGAGGCTGTGGGCTTGCATGGCCCTTGCTAGCAGAATGGCTGGAGAATAAGACCTCTCCTTCAACATTCAGGTTAGGCCAAGTTTGTCTGTAGTCCTATAAGAAAGTATCTTTTAGGAAAATGAGAGTGCAAGGGCCACCATATGTCAAAACTCTGTTATTGAAGTAGGTGGTTCTATGTTAGGGTTTTTTTGTAGTTCTTCTTTTTGCAAGTGTTGCCTGTGTATTAACTTGGTTTGATTTCTGATCATAAGCATTGCCCCTCAAGGGAAAAAGCCTTGCTGACTGTTGATATGTTGTGTTTTCTGCTGAGTTGTTCCGTCACGGTAGGAGAGGCTGGAACGCCCCTTGTCCTCCAAGACACATTCAAGTAGGAGAATGGGGCACACTCTGTTTCATGTATTTTCACCATCTTCACTTCCCTATCTTTTCTCTGCTTTGGTTTTTTACCCTGCTCACACTTGGGTGGAAATTGTCCAGTGTTGTTCCCACTTATTTATTTTATTGCTTTTTCTTATTTCAGAATCTCTCTTTATGCTGAACACAGCCTCTGCAGCACTTTTAATCAAGGAAAAATGAGTTTGTCCACATTTGTACTCCTTTATGATTTAGGGCCAGTAACAGATAGAGAATCCTTCCTCAAATGTAGTTTTTATATAATCAACTGCAGTGGTTTAATGAAAACTTTTTAGGAATTTTCCTGTTACCATGAATAATGATGCACTTTCTGTAAGGGTAGTATTAGATTTTGGCTAGAAAATTGTATGGTTGCTGCCTTCCCTATTACTCTTGATCATCTTCCCAAGAAAAGGCCTAGTTGGTGAAATCTTGTTGCTGTTTTTGTTAGAATACAACCTCTCATTTAATATATTGCTTTGACCTCTTGTTCTCCAGCTTTATTCAGAGCTTTTACAATGACACTGAAGAAAGTCCAGAGTGTGATTTTGTCAGATTGTTATCCCTGCACGGAGATCTGTAGGGGTAGCCTGCTTCCCTTGTGGCAGCAACCAAATACACGTGTTGAAAATGGAACTAATTTCTTTCTTTTGCAAAATTTCTGTGTGCTTTGAGAAATTTTGTGTGTCACTTATTAATAAATTTTATACTGAACAGGCACTTGTGTATGCATGAAAAAAAGAGGAGAATAATATCCTACAAGATTCAGAAGTTTCAATATAGTAACTGTCCTAGACAACTTTTGGACTCCTTTATGTATGATGTAGTATTTTAGCATAATAATAAGATGAAGGTCAATTTCTTTAGGTGTTCTTTCAGAAGCCCTCATTTTCTCACTATCCATGGATTCAGAGATAATACAACAAGGATGCTAGCACAGACTGTTTCAGCATTTAGCCTTTCACAGCACATGGTGCTTGATAATAGCATCCTGTTGATCTTTGTCCTCTGTATTAGGCTCTGTAAAAAGCTGTTAGGAAGCAGTTTTAGTGCTGGGGACTGATGAAGGCATAGGATGCTGCTGTCTTTGTTTCAACCAGAGATTTTATGGAAGTATTAAAGGATTATTTCTTATCTCTGGCTAAATCTAAGGTTTCATTCCCCAATGCTATCAAACGAACACCTTTCTTTACTAAAATATCTTTTGCCTTTGCAAATATTTTGAAAACAGTCATCCATCATGTGTTGTAACAGAAAACTAACCATTAAGAAGCAGACTTCCTAGGTTATTCTCCAAGGGTGGAATTCAGTTATGCAGAGGAACAAAACGAGGTTTATGTACCATCCAAGTCCCTCGTAGTCCTGTTTGTGCTGAATTTTTACACACGGGTAAACTCTACCACAAAGAAACAATTTTTGGTGGTGTCTGAGTGCCACAGTCAATTAAATTTTGTCTGTAGGACCCCTATCAGTATTGTGTGTGGAAGATAGAAGAGATGCCGAATGGAGTTTTATGCCCAGTGGGCCTGGCTGATGCCCAGCTGAAGTCAGGGGAACTTTTGCAGCTCCTTCCAAAATCAACAGAATGGCTCCTTCGCTCACTCTCTATTTCTCTGGCTAAGCCACAGTTTTCTGATATCTTCAGGCACTTTCTGATATTTTCAGCACTTCAGCTCTCCAGCTTGGAATCCTCACAAGGTTGGGTTTCATAACAGAAGGCATCTCTCATTCTTTTAAATTTGAGTAGACAGAAGAGAGCAAGGTGAGTTACATTTTTTCCTTGCAAATCTTGTTGGGATGCTGAAGGTTTGCCAAAGATTACTTGAGGTTTCCATGGATAAGGTGTGAGTGAAGACTGCAGCAGTTTGAAGTGGTGTGAAGCAAAGTGGTGTGTTGGTTTTGTAGGTTTTTCTTCTTAATTCACTGAGAAGTAGTACTATCCTAGTAGCACTCCCTCAGCTTTTTGTGTTTTAGCAGTGAGTGTCACCTACTTAAAAATACTTCCTATTATCCTCAGTAAATGACCTTTTGTAGTCCAAAGCAATCTGTTGTTCCAGAAAGGTTCCTGTCTCCTTATAGAGAGCTTACAGCACCTTGCAGACCTGATACAGAGCCCTTGAAGTAAACAGAAAGCCTCTCATTGACTGCAAGGGTTTAGATAGGGAGCCCTGTGGACTGCACAAGACAGGTAACACCATCAAAAGTACCTAGTAACTACTGACAGTCAGTAGGTCTTCATCTCCAAATCCCTTGGATGACTCTGAAATATTTATCCCTGGGCTGGCTGTACATTCTCAGCAGTACAGAGTACATAAATGGTACTCAATGAATGACATAAAAATTCTTCTAAGTACAAAATTATTTCTGTTCAGGAAAATTATAATTTTATGTGGTTTTTTTTTTTTTTCTTGTCAATATCTTTGTAAGCATCCCTTTGGCTATAGTATTTTCTTAAAGTGCAAATATGTACTATGTGTCAAAATAAAATATTTATTGAATACATTTACTTTGTGTCTGTTGAGTTATGAGAGGACTCTGAAGTGCTTCTTTGTTGCACCTGTTGAAGCCATTTTACATGTTCTCTTGGCTGGAGACAATGAAAATTTGAAGCCTCACAGTTCTGCAAAAAGAAATCATTGAAGAGAACTTGAACTAAAATTGAACACAAGCATTCACTATTGCTGGCATTCCAGGAACAGACATAGGACTACTTAAATCCTCAAGATGTGGATAGTTGTCTCTACCAGACCCAGTCCTCTTTCTTGTGTGGACCCTTTCTTGTGTGGGGTGTTATGAAACTGTGCTGCAGGCTGATGGGTGCAACTTGTCCAAGGATGCCTGAGGTGAACTATGGCTTTCCTGATGTCCCCAGAGGAGGCAAAGCCCAGGGATTGGTTTCTTTGCTTCTCTCTTTCTTGCCATAACCTAAGGAAAAGAATGTGAAACAGTGGAGGATGACTCTCACACCATGGCCTGCATCCCCCAGACACTAGAATGGTTTTGTAGATGACTGTGACATTACTGAAGGTCTGGACCCCTGTGACCTCTGAGAAGAAAAGGGAATGTACCTTTCCCCAACCTCCAGGGAGTCTGCCCTGGTAGCTAAGGAACTGAAGAAGATTCAGGCATTGGCAGAAGTTCAGAAAACCAGCCCTTGGTCCTTCCTGTCAGAGAAATTTCCTCCAAGGCAAGGAGCAAGCTGGTGTACAGACATGGACAGCAGCAGATGCTCATACTGGGTTTATCTCATAGAAAGTGATAAGTTGATGACAGCTCATCAGGAAGCAGGCAAGGCACCCTCCCAAAGCCTCAATGTCCACGTAAGCACCACCAGAGTGGACGTGGGCATTGGAAGCTGAGACCTTGACTTCATGTGCAACTCCTCCTTGAGATGCCTGACGCTGCAGCTATTGCCTTCTTCTGGGGTTGCTTCACAAGGTTCCCTCAGTCCTCACTCCATGGCTTTCCCTGAGTATGTTAAGAGACAGCCATGAGGCACCTTAAGCCTCTTGCAAGAGGCGAGGGACAAACAAAGGCATTGTTAGCAGTTATGAGCTGTAATTTGGATTGAAAGTGTAGAACTTTGGGCACAGTTTTTTCAGGAGAATCTGTGAATGACTAAGTTGGCCTGTGTACAGACTCATAACCAAAGAGTTTGTGAATGGGGAGATTAAGTTGCATTGTAGCTCTCTTTGTTAAGTGATTGGGTCCTTGGAATATGTAAGGAAGAGATCATAAAGCCCTAGAACAAGTGAAATTAGGTGGTGATTCAGTTCAGGCTGGATGTCCTTCAGCTCCTGCAGCAAGTGGTGAGGAGACCTACAGGCTCCCCTTGGACCTGGACCCACTCTGGATTTCTTTTGGTGGTTGCTCAGCTCCCCTTACTGTCTACATACAGAATCTGATGAGAGTGTCTTTTGTCAGAGTTCTATATATGCCTGAAGTGAGTGGTGCCACAGTTCGATTTAACTTTCTTGTATAAAGATTTAGAAGAACAGAGAACCTAAAAAATGCTAAATTCCTGCCTATCATATTTAAATTTCCCATTTACTGGATTTAAATTAAGCATACAGGGGTGACTGCCTCAAATAATCTAGTTTATGCAGTTCAAACACATTCTTCAACCCAAGACCTAATTCAACAACTATTTTATTTCCTCACCCTGTTACAATCATTGCAACCATCAATACATTGCAATTATGCTTAATCCAGCCCAGGACACCAATTATTTTTATTGATACAGTGGGATATTGACTACCAGAGAATGGGAGTGAAGGTCCATCAAACTAAAGAGAGCAAATAATGACTGGTCCTTCAAACAACAATTCTAATTTCTGAAAAAAACAAAGAAATATCAACACTTTCTTTTATCTTTTTGTATCATATCATACAGAAAGAGGTCTTGACATAGTTTGAAAGCTGCTCAGAAGCTTACACATGAGTTATGCAAAAAGAACTGCAGTTGACACACAAAAAGTCTTACAAAGCAACTCTGCAACTGTGACTGGATCCACTGGGATTGAATAAGGCAGTCTTTAATTATAGCCCTCCTGAAAAGCTATGGGTAGGCAGAATGTTTCCAGAGTTTGGCTAGACCTTGAGAGCTGTTTGTGAAGACAGCCCTTTCGTGTGCTGTGAATGGGATTTCACCAGTTACAGGGATGAGCTTATGCAGTTGCCTGTGTGATCAGAACCAAAGTCCCTGCGTGGCTGATTTGGAAAAGATTTAACGTATGTGCACACTTTGCAGGCAGAGACCTAATATTGAAATAAATATTTCAAGTTAAGCATGTCCACAAGCTTTTGCAAGAAGGGTCTGATGCTGTGAATATGAGCAGGAAATCTGTTTAGTGCCTCCTCAGTTTACTTCAATCAGAAACCATGTTAAAAAAATCTATCTGTATTGCTGTAGAATTATACTGTTAGCTGTATATAAAATAACATTTTCTTGCAAAAAAAATTCCTGTTGTTTTAGCAGATTTTTTTCTTTGACAGAAAATGTATTGATCTGATCCTGGGAAAGTGAATGTAGTACTCAACAGAAGAGTTCCTGCCATATAATTTTGATGTTCATAAGGTTGTGTCATATTTCATATGAAAAGACTCTGTCAACTTCCACTGACTGTTGAATCTTAAAATGATTCATCCACACAAATATATTTTTCAGGAAAGCTTCTGAAGCAGAAAACTGATTTCATTGCAAAATAACAATTTGATTAAACATATGTTTATTTTAGAAGCACGTACATCTCTATATGTGTTTATTTTTAATTTTTTGATTTTTGTGGCTCCTATGGAAATACAATGCTTAATATAATATAGAAAAGGAAATTCATTTAAAATAATATATTTTGAAGAATAAACTTGTAAGAGCATGTATTTCTGTCTTGTAACTTTACTGTTTACTTATAACTAAAGAAATAATGAAAGTTAATGTGTGAAATAGTTGTAATTGTCAACATTTCTCACTTCTGAATCATTCAAATGTTTTATTTCCAATAATCTCAGTCCAAGTTTTATCTTCAGATTTTCATCTCAGTATACCTGAATGGTTTTGCCAGCCAGATTTCCCATGTACCAATGTAAAATTTGATTTCTGTTCCTGCCTTTTACAATTTCTCGTGCTCTTCATGGGAGGAACCACTCCTAATAAACTAGGAGGGGAGAGACTGCTTCCACTGGCAGCAAATTAAGCTTTTCCAGTTAGTTCCCTGAAGTTGGAGGTTTCAGCCTCAAGACATAATTACAGGTAAGGATGGCCATGTTGAGGTTGGTGTTAAGCCATTGGCTTCAGTGGGGACACATTTCCTCCTCAAATGTTTAATTGCAGTAATGTTTTAAAGTGTTTGTGTGATTAGATGTATACAGATATGCACACACAAGAGGTTCCTTTCACTCATGTTTAATACGGAAAAGCACATGGTATGCTCAAAGGAAGAGTTCATGATGATGGTGTTCTTTGGTTGTTTTTGTATTTCTAAATACAGATATAACTTGCAATAAAATTTTCACCTTTGTTTCTCACTCAGATAAAACAAACAAACAAACAAACAAACAAACAAAACCTTTTTCATAAAGAAAAAGACTTTCCCCAGCTTGTCTCTGACTGTGTTGTCAGGACCACACTCTCACTCATGTGTGATGTTATATTTTCCCATGTAGCTTTGATAGGAGCTAAACATAGAAACTTTGATTCATTTCTTAGTCCTATACCAGGCAGTATTTTTGAGACTTACGGCCAAATTTACTATTAAATGTTACAAAGGTCATTGTTGCATAAAGCCACAATTTCTCTAGAATAGATATCTTGCTATTTTAAAATCTTCTAGCCTTTAAACTAAGCTTACAATTTTGTGACCTGCTGCATGTTCACATGTTATAGTATTCAATTTGAAAGCTGGGCAGACTGGAGGGAGTGCAATTCAAATGTGCCAATCCAAGTGAGACCAATTTGGAAAATTGTACCTAGTAAAAAACAGAATCGTAGAATAACCCAGTTTGGGAGTGACCTCAAAAATGTAGACATGTTTTTATATGCCTTAAAGAACAAAAGAAGGCCCAGCACAAGTATTGTACATCACTAAAATAACTTGACATCGTTAAATTGGTTTTAAAGGGGTGTAAAGACCTTGGAACAGTCTGATTGACTTCACCTTTGCTGACACTGACACTGAGGTATGGATTTTCAAAATGAAGCACCATAAACCTCTGCAAAGCATGAAGACCTGAAAATTTTAGCAGACATTTTCCATGAAATGTCTGCAGATAGAGACAAAAAAATATCCTGTAGGTATTGGTTTACAGACAGTCTAATGCTGCTGCAGTAGCTGGAAGAAACCAGACCCACCACACTGATACGGATTCTAATCAATAATAAGATGGAGCAGAGAAATATATCCCAATACTGACTGAGCCTTTCACTGTATAATTTTGGTTGCCATTTAGAGGCCTTGATAAACAATTTCAGTTCACAGATGCAAAAACCTTTCAAGAGAGTGATGCTTCAAATTAGACACCTCAGAAGCACTGACCTGAAAGAAAGCTACTCCTCCCCTAGATGTAACTTTTGAGGTTTCTTCCTTATTTAAGGGCTATTTTCCCCTGTCATCATTCTAATTAGTGCTGAGGAAAAGTGCTGTGCTGCCCAAGAGGAAGGTTGCACCTTTATGCTGAGTGCAGTTGTTTTAAGCAGCTTGGACATCTTCTGGTCCTGCTGAGTAGTTATATGTTGTGTCCACAGACCTGCTGGGTCATGGATGCTCTTTGACTGTTTTCTTTTATTTTCAGTTGCTAAATCAGTTAAAAGAAGGAATGATATAACACTGTCCTAAGATCACTATTCCAAGTGAGCCATTGCTGCTGTAGTTGCCATAGGGATACTGAATGAATGCAGATGAGGTAGGAGATATCCAGGAGACTCTGTGAATATGAGTTTCCCTTCAGCAGCCCAGTGTGACCAAAAAGCTGGGAGATTCTTGCACTTCCATAGTGCTGGGCTGAAATAGCCATCTGGCTGTCAGCGTGCTCCTTTGGCCAGAGACATGGTCACCTTGCTCACCTTCCATTAAAAGTGGAACTTGGCCTCTTAGGTGATTTTGAAAACATTATTACAAGTTTCCTAGGAGCAATACTTAGAAACAGCTACTTGCTGTGAAGACTAAAATACCACCAATACTGCATTCGTAATAAATCCACCAAGGAGAAGCGTGGAAGCTGCAAACATATGAGACCAAGTGGTGTATTTGGAGACTGATAGAATCGAATTTTAATAAACTTTAATAATTTTAATAATATTTGAGAGGGATAGCTCCTCAACAGAGGAAGGAGCTATTATATAAAAGGTGTTCAACACTATGACAGAGACAAACAATCTTTCCATGGATAAAGACTGATAAGTGAGCTACCTCTCAGTTCAACTTATTGATGACAAGGGGTGAAAGTGGTCAGCTTCATGGACAATGGTGAGCATTTTTAGTGTAGTTGTGTAATTGCTTCTATTCCAAACAGGACTGAATCAAGGCACTTATGAAAATAAGTCATTATGAAAACATTCTGTAAATGCAATGACTTACTTGCCTAAACTTCCTCAGAAAACACTGGTGAACTTACATGATAACGTGGTAACACACAACTGGCACTCACAAACTCTACCTTTGGAGCACCATTTGCTCCCCACCTGCGCATGGAAAGAGATGGATCTTATAGCCTTAGGCTCCTCAGATTTATGCTTTCCACTGGAAGCTGCAGAGAAAGACTGATTACATTTATGATGACAAGAATTGACTCTGCCCTCAGGTGCATATTCACAGTTGTATGTAAGGTCTGAGTTTAGCACTAAATTATTCTGTTAAAAACACACAAATAAGTACAGACTCAGATTGTACATTTTTTGACATGGACACAGCTCTTCATTATTATGGCATGACTAGAGCCTTGGCTATTCTGAATGGATGTATTTCAGTTGTCTCCAGAGAAATTGTAGTAATTTGCTTCAGGTCGCTTCGACTATCAGCTCAGACTTTCGGCCCCCAAAATGCAAATTTGTGCTGAGAAAAAACCACGCTGGCTGGGTGTAGGCTGCAAATCCAATGCTATTTCAAAGTGGTGTTATCCCAAGCACTGTGCATTGAATGCATCAACAGAGTAAGATACTCTTGAAAGGATTTACTCTAGATGCTATACCCAAGTTTGAGCCAGGGTAATTAATTTGAAATAGTGAAAAATATGAATGGGATTTTATGAGAACAGATGTAAACATTCCCCAAATAGATTGAATTAATTAGCAGCCAAGAGATAATCGGAAGACATGTGGTTCACTGATGAATAAATACACAAAACCTAGCATGTCTTGCTCAGGAGTAGACTAGATGGCAGTAGTTTCTATATTCCCAAAAAATACTGTCTGTCCTTCCTATTCACAGCACCTCTCAGTTTAATGCTCTGTAACTTCTAAAATGTCCTCCCCCTCCTCATTTTTAGCTATTTTATGGTATTATTAACACTATGAATTAGTTTGTCTTTTAAAGTTTTCTGATGGAGGTTAATTAATCCCTTTTAAATCACTCAAGATTTAATTGAAATAAACAAACATCATCATATCTATCTTCCAGCTGAAGGAGATGATTCATAGAAAAGTTAAGTTGCTTCTAAAATCATAAAACAAGTCAGTAGGCAAATCAGGAGGAGAGGTAAGCAGCCCTGGACTTCTAGACCTAGACTCTCACTGTAATGATTACATTAGCCTGACTTCCTAGAACCAGTATGTCTGAATGAGATAATTTTATTCAAAAGAGTTCTCAATTATATTCACATTTAGGCTTGATTCCAGTATTGCTGTAGCCAGTAGGAAAACAGCAGCAGAAGATTTTGGTGCTAATGTATCCTTTCCAGTGAAAGGGAAGACTACTGTGAGACCGTGCAGGTAAAATAATTTTCCTAATGGGGTATTTCTTTAATGTTAGCAGGTGTTAATATTATAAACTGACAAGAAAGGCCAGGTGCTGTCTTCCAGTGTGATCTCACCTTCCTTGTAAACGAGCCTTTAACACAGCTCTGGTTTCTGTGGTCAGGCACATCTCCCTCCTGCTGCTCCCTGGACCATCCAGCCTGGCCATGGATAACAGACAGAGAAGGATGGGCAGTACCGCATGCAGGAGGGGTCACTTGACCATTCCTTGCTGTTGCTGTGGAACCTCCCCTGCTTTCCAGTGCTTGGTGACAGTGGAGGGAAGCCAGGCGGGTGGTGGAGGAGAGCTGCTGTCACGCGTGGGTGGTGATGCGGCTCCTGCCGCGGCACCGATGGAGGGGGGAAGGCCCCCGAGATCTGGTGGCTGTTGCAAGTGACCCCAGCCAGCAGCAAGCAGGGTATGCTGCAGGTTCCTCAGGGACAGTGGCCTCTGCAGGATTTATGCAGAGTATCTAGCCTCAAACCAGCCCTTGGGGCTGCGCAATGGACTGAAATAACATGGGCAACAGCTTTCAGAGAGATGCTGAGCAAACCCTCCATCATCCCAAGGAGCAAAACCACAGCAGGGCAGGTCTACCAGGCTTTCCTCCTGCTCTCTCCCTGAGGCAGTAGGATAACCATCTGTGTACCACTCTGATATGTCAGCACTAAACACCCAGTTTGTACATGACATGCTTTATCTGCCATTCTGTACACAGCCTATTGACACATGACAGTGGCAGCAGGACCTCAGTGATTTTCCTGATTTATCCTGTTTATTCCTGGTTTCCACTGGCACAAGAGAAATGGATCATTGCTAGGCAGCTTTTTACAGAGGGACTGGACCAGCAGTGGAAGGGGAAAGAGCTCACATTTAATTTCTGCTTGAAAAATATCGGTAATGAAAAGGCCTTGTGCTAAACTTCTATGATGGTGGACTTTCACCCTGCTAGGAGTAGTTTAGACCAGACAATTGAATAAACCTTACTATTAAGAGCAGATTTAAAACATCTTAATCAATGCAATCATACACACAAAAACTTCAGTGTAGCTGTAATCCTCATTACCACATGACTCCGTGCCTAGTTTCACCTGCAATTACCTGGATAGACTGTGTAATTATGCCACATAAATATTTGTGCATTTTACGAGTGAAGTTGTGTGTCTGCAGTTCAAGATCATGCAGATCTTTCATGTCAACCAGAGTCTTGTGATGCATTTTCCACCATACACATGTTCTTGTTATTTAAAAGCAAGGGCCAGTAGTTGAAAAAAGCCAACCAAGAGTGCAAGAAAAAAAATTAAATATTTTTGGTTTAAGAAGGGAATTGAGCTTTAGAAGTTAGGATTAATTGATAGAATTTATTGGAAGAAACTTGTATAGAATCTGTAAACTACTATAAATTAAACCTGTTATGGTTGGTATCTATCAAACCTCTTAATATGCTCTAGGCTCTCTCTGAAGGCATAAAGAGATGAACAAATAGGAGATTACCAGGCAGGAAATAATGCCAGGCCATGTTCTCAACTGTATCTAAATCTACTCAGTGCAGAAAATAGCAGGAATAACACTGGTGTCAGTTGTAATTCCCAAATACATTGTGATAATCTGTTTCAGTCTCCACAACATAGACCTTATCACAGTTTACACTATGGAAAAGCAAGACTACCTCTAGAGGCCAGCTGTGTCAACTCTGGCTCCTGGACTCCTGCCCAACTTGTATAGGCAGTGCACAGATATCACCCATAAAGACAAAAGGCCTGATAGGCCATTGCCTTGTATCTAACCCTGCCCTCTAATTGTATTTGTTCAAACAGAAGCCAGTATAAAATGCCACAGGTCTGATTGCATTGGTCTGCAGTCCCATGTAGGAAGTGGGAGGAGAGTCTTACAGCTGACTGATGCTGCGTTAATTCGTCATTCAAAAAAAAAAAAGAAAAAAAAGGAAAGAAGATCTCAAAGACAACTATATTAAAAATATATTTCATATGACCGCACTTGAAACATTTTATTCTGGGTTAGCATCTTTTAATAATTTTATTGTTACTTCAACAAGAAGAAAGCTGTTTTATAACAAAAGCAGTTAGGGAAACGAATTCTGTTGGAATAAAACCTGCCAAGAAGAAATGCAGTCATTCAGTAATGCAGTGAAACAAAGTCAAATTCACACCATGTTTTCCTCATCCCAAACACAAGGTATGCGCCAAAACAAATTTAGTGATTAATATGCTCATGAGTAGTGCCAGGTCAGCTTTATTTTTAGTAAGTAACATAGCCCTTAGGTTCCTACAAAACAAAGCCTGTTGCAGTGAGTGCAAGC
Organism: Phainopepla nitens; assembly: GCA_013400175.1. NCBI lineage: Eukaryota > Metazoa > Chordata > Aves > Passeriformes > Bombycillidae > Phainopepla > Phainopepla nitens. Next base: position 22,289 of record VXBQ01009855.1, on the reverse strand, counting down.
TCAGCCCTAAACACATGGGACAAAAGGTAAGGTAAACGGAGAGGGAAGGCACCTACAGAGCTCTAATCCCAGCCACTGGCTCAGCCTTTAGAAAAGCATGCAGTTCTAATCAGGTGCACTGTCCCTGGAAGGTGTGAGTAGCCCACTCGTTCCTTGTGTATCTTCTAATGGTTGCAGGTAGCTGCATCTTGCTCTGTGTTGGGGGTGAGGATATTTGGACAAGATAAAGAGAGAAAATATGTAAAGGAAGTGCCCAGAGACAGAAATTGCAATGCCTTGTCTACATAGTGTGACAGTTAATGTCAGTCTAAAAATCTTAACATTTGGCTTTGTTTATGGGCTCTTGGTAGCCCATCAAAGAAGAATGAAGTAAGGTAAACCACCATCATTCTTTTTCTCTTGGGTGCTGAATCAGACAAGAGTCAGCTGAAACCAAAACTTCTTTTATTAAAAGGAAATTGTGGGAGTCTTAACCCCAGTGCTAGTCAGTACATTCTCAAAAGTATTGGTAACATACTTGTAGAGACATAAAAATCTAAGGCAAACTATTTTGACATTTTTGTGAACATCTATTTATACTTATGCTTCAGAATTCCTGAGCAATTTTGCTCCTAATTTAGATTAAAATTTGCTTCTTTTTTTTTTAATAGCCAAGGCTGATATTTAAAAAGGCATTTTAAGTGTTTACTTCTTAAATAGTTTTAAAAACATATCCAAGGTCCTATTTTTTCATGTAGAAATAGGAGTTTACAGTATTGTACTGGATAAAGTTTACAATGAAATCTCCCATCACTAAATCTGTGGCAAAGTGACAAGATCTATTTCATGCAGTAATTTAAATTTGTACATCTCAAAGCCCTTGAGGAAAGGGGCTGTAGTCATCAATACTGATGATCACTGCTGATGGGGAACCTCAGGAGATAAAGGGATTTGGTGAAGGTCACCCAGCACACCAAGACCTGAACTGCACCCTGCTCTCCTTGGAGCTAGGCCAGCACTCGATCCCATGGGTGCTGCTGTGCTGCTACTTTCACAAGTTGATTTATATATTTTTTTGCTTCAGGTATTTTGGAGCTAGGAGTGCAGCATTGTCAGAGCGCATGCACATCCTCCCCACCCATGCTGTCCTATGCTGTCTTTTTTCCTCTCCTCTCACATTTACTGTGCCTGTGATTATTTTTCTTACAAGGATTTGCTGGAAGCGGTGATTGATAATAGGAAAGTATTCAGAAGGCTGTAATAAACAAAAGCCATCATTTGGGTTTAACTGATATATTCATCACCTTGCTTTGCATAAAAATCCTTGTGTTCAGCTCTCTTCTATCGTGGGCAACAGGTCAGACCATTTCTTTTATAAATGTATCACTTTACCAGATAATTTTCCTTCCCTCATCTTCCTCCTGGAAGGTTGCTCCAGAGCATTTCTGATGCAGGAGGTAGACACTGTCTATTGTCAACTTACTCACAGCTGACAGAAATCCAAAACTAGACCATGTGTTTCCATGCCAGCATTACCCTTTGGGTTAAACACGCTCCTAAGTTTTATGTATCTCTGAGTGTATGCCTCCCACAAGCCTAAATTTGCTATACTGAGCAAGAGAAGGTATATAATGCATTAGCCTAATGAATGCAGGGCAAAAAACCAACTTCCTTCTGCTCCCCTTATCTCTAGCTAAATACTATTTAGATGGCTTAAATAAGATATACACTATTTAGTGGTTCTTGGCTTTGTTGTGCTGTGCATGGACTGCTTAGATCTCCATGGGAGATGGCAGAAGAGAGATCTTGCGGGAGTTTGGGATTACCATGGTTGTCATTCTACTCTCTGATTAGGATTTTTTCAGGCTGAATCAGTGTCCTTCCTCCATCACCATCACAAGCATGGATCCCTGTCTCCCCTGGATTGCCCTCTGTGGGTCTTCACAGTAGTTAAATGCCACAGCCTCCTTTATTTGCTGCCCAGCGGAAGCTTTCTGAAGCTAACTTGGAGATCCTGATGTCTGGAGACTTGCTCCAGATTCATTCTGAGAATACTCTGCAGTCATTTCTCTCCTTTTTCTCTGGATGACCTAAGAGCCTGTGAAGCTCTCTGCTGTGGCATTTGTTACAAATTCAGTATATTTAATACACAGTATTTTCTTTGGGAAATTTGCTTTTGAAGTTATTTGTTTTCTGTCTATGCCTTTGATGGATTTCTAGCTCTTGCTGTCATGTGCTGAGATAGAGGTAACTTTTGCCCTGAGTTTCTGCAGTTCTGCATTGGAGATTTGTATGCTTTTTCCTGACCAAATTCTATGTAAGCAGGGGAATAGATCTCCCTTATTTCTTATTCCACTGGATATTTCCTTGACATTGCAATGTTGATGATTTGATTTGCTTCTTATATTCCTTCTGCCTTCTAACAGCATGTCTGAGTAGCAAGGGGAGAAGTCTCCAATCTGCTCTTTGAAACATCTGGCTATTCACCTCGTGGTGTTGCTGAGCTCTCCTCCCATCTGCTTTGTAGACTCTTTGGGCTCCACCATCAATTCAGTTTGGATACTGAAAAACAAAAGCATTGAACTATAGAGTCCATGACTTTATGAGCTCTGCCCCAGCAAATTGTTAAGAAGCTAGAGATAAACAGAAAATTTTGCTAAATTAGGATTTGACTAAAGAGAAATTCAGGATTCCCAAAATGGTGAATCACAGGAAAATATAGATAGGCCTGCCTTCTTGTTATAAAGAGGCTGGAAATTATTAAAGAGCAACTATATTTTAGAATGGAAAACCAACTTTCCAGGATAAATTCCTTGTAGCTAGTATACAAATCAAAGCCAGCATTTGTCTGATTAAGCCATCATCAGATCCTTGGTAGAAGATGAAGATTTGCTTTTGCTCTTTCTTTTCAGTTTATACTGAGGATGTGGGATAAGCAGCCAGTGACAACAGACAAATGGCAGCCTGTGATTTAGGTGCATGGGAATTGGTGTCCACAATGGTTCTCTGTTTCTCAGACTCAGACCACTGGTTGGAATCCAGAAAATTGGATCTGGCTCTTCAGGAAAGGAGGAAGAAGAGATGTGGTTTATCAGCTGTAGATAACAGTGATTTTTTTCCTTATATTTTTCAACATCCTTGTTGATGAGGCCACCACAAGCTCTTATTAGGCACAGACCAACGGGCATGGGACAATTAATGAAGAGTGTCAGAAAGTTCACCTCATCTCATTTAAACAACCACTCTGATCACTGCACATAGCTTTCTACTGGGGAAGGGCTGTAAATTATTAAAAATGAAGAAAACAGTTGAGTTTTGAGGTTTTATCACTAGAAGTTGGATTGCATTTTTCTTTAGTTAAAAGTTACTGAAAATAATAATTGGTTTTGTGTTGCTCAGATACTTACTATCAAGAGAATTTTTTCTTGCAGATGAGGCATCAATTACTTAATGCCTTTTGCTCCTTTTAAATTAGTAACTGATAAGCATTATTCGATGCAGAATCAGAGGAAGCCTTAAAGATATGATCTATATCCTATGCACCTGTGCCTAACCCAAATGAAGAAAATGAAGAAAAATCGCAATGAAAGAATATACACAATGAGAAACAAGATACATATTTTACTCTCTGTTTGATGTCTCTGTAATCTTGATTAGTACTCAGTTTGAGGGACTAGAGCTACCGTGATTCCTCTTGTGTTTTCTATATTTTTTTGCTGCTCTCCATCTGAGAAGGATACACGGGGAATGCAGGCCTGGACCTACATTTCATGCAAAATAATATAGCTCACTGAAATCAACAGAACTACAAAGCTCTAAGCTGCTAAAGATCTTTTCCTACATCTTATTTATATATTTTCAGAATGGACATAGTATCTTGGTTCATATTAAAGTGTAGAGTTCATCATAGCACTAATCTCTAAGACACCAGCCTGCCTATCTTCTGTGATAAAGGAATTACATTCCTTCCGTTGTGATGATAAAAATCTACTATTCTTGGGAAGATGACTTGCTGGAACCTAAATAAATTGATCATACCCTTCTCTTGGGTAGGAATTAAAGCTATGTGACTGCTGACCTAACCAGTGAAAGAGATCTGTGGTGTCATTGCAGTTAAGATAGCAATACTCTGCTGGTGCCACTCACAGGTAGATAGTGTTGGTTTTATTATGTGTGTGTGGGATTGACCCTGGCTGGATGCCAGATGCCCACCAAAGCACTAGCACTCCCCTCCTGGACAGGGAAGAGAAAATAAAAGGAAAGGCTTATGGATTGAGATAAGGACAGGGGGAAATCACGCACCTCTTACCATCACGGGCAAAACAGATTTGACTTGAGGAAAATCAAACCTTAAGATACCTTCCCCCTAGTCCTCACTTCTTCCCAGCCTCAACTTCACTCTTGATTTTCTATACCTGTAGCTCCCCCTCTACTAAAACATTGCCCCATAAACCCAATACAATGCTCTGAAAAACAAACAAAAAAACCCCTACAAGTTGGTTACTCTTATTGTGGCCATGAAAAATGTGCAGATCAAGTATGGGGTACCAATAAAATTGCCACAGTACGTATTGAAGAAAAATGTAATAATTTCCAGTAGGCAGAGTTCAGCCCTGTCACAAGATTTAACCCAGTCCACTGTTTGCTCCTGATTTTTCCTGAAGCCTGTCAAACATGAAGAGGGAACAAACAATGTTCCCAGCTCAGAGGTTTAGTATCTCTCAGCTTTCTTCCTTCCACCCTCTTTCTCGGGGACCTCACACTGTACTAGCAAAACACAGATATGTTAAGTGATCAAAACAGAGGTGTTCTCTATTCATGTGGTTGACTGTGGAGCTATGCCAAGTTGCTTGTTGGGGGCTGTATGACATGCTCCTCAAGTGTTGGGAAAGCACAGGATCAGTAACACTGGACAGAAGCTTCTGCTTATTTGATGGAAGAAGGAGGTATGGACTTTTTGAGGTCAAACAGCTAAATAATGTTGGTGCAAAGCAGTGGTTCTCAGGCAGTGGCTTGCAGGCATCGTTGTGCCTTAGATCTGGGACTAAGGGCATAGCATAAATTGCCTGCAGCACATCACCTACTCAGCAGTTTTACCTACGGCCAAGTCACAGGTCTCTGGCTTAACCAATAAATATTCAGCCTCTTTTGAAGAGACTGTGAACATAATTCATGAAATGATCACTTTTCAAATAAATATTTATTTATTTTTAGGCTCCTGAGTGCACTTTCTCTTTTCATTGGTATTACTTCTCACTTCTAATGCCTGAAATATTTCCTGCTGTAATTACGAAGTGGAACATTTCTTTGTTGTTTCTGTTTGAGTTTTATGGTCTGGATAGCATTTAGCCATAGTGAATGTCTGCCATTTCTATTCATTATTTACTGTTTATGTTACAACAGGAGAGCGAGAGAACTGGACAGCTAATACATCAGAAGGGTTTGCCAGAAGCGCACATAAAAAGCTTTGCTCCCAGCGATTGTTGAGGACTTCTCCAAGCATCGCTGCCAGGAGGGAAGTCAGGATCCCTGAGCACACAGTGCAAGCTGCCACGGGTAGAGCCACATCGCTGAGCAGGGAGGTGAAAGCACTGGCCACAGGGTGGCTGCTGGAAAGGCGGGGCAAGAGGGCGTCAGAAACAATTTAGGGCTTCTTTGCTAAACCGTACTTTGAGAAATACAGAGTCAGAAATGTTGCTTTGCCCTGCAGGGCAGTCCTGAGGGACAGCCATGGAAAAGGGACTTGTAGAAGGCAACACAGGTAAATTGTTTTCCTGGCATGAACCTGCATTTAGCACTAGAAGTGGAATAAAATGTAGCTCCTCATATTCCTTGCTCAGCACATTACTCAGTGACACTGTCCTATTTGTTCAGCTTTCCAAAATGGCTGTGCTCACCCCGCTGTCCCCAGCCCCCAATGAAGTAACAAGCCACCTACAATATTTTTTCTGCCCTAGTTTCTTTAAAAAAAAAAATCACAACACCGCCAACCACTTTTGCACAGCAGTCTCGGTCGTCTTTCACTACGTTGGTCCATCCAGCCTGTTATTTAAGTTCTCCCTGAAAAAAAATCCCACCACTTTCTTCCACAGTGCCCACACAAAGTGAGTCAATGTTCTTTTCCATTCATCTTGGAGAGACCAGGATTGCATCCAACATATTTTCTCAAAGAAAAAAAAGAAAGACAAAAAGGAAGAAGCATTGGTAAAACCACTAGGACATTCATATAAATCAGCTCAATAGTTGCACAACTGTGCTTCTACAACCCTTAATCTTCCTCATTCACACCTCCCCTACTATCAAACATAGCATGTGGACCTAGGTGGTAACTATTAACTTTGTGCATAACAGAATATTAAAAAACCAAAACATAGTAGCAACTTTTTTTCCCCATGTGATTATGCTTTTCTTCCTGAGATGGGTTACGCAGTTAGAGTAAGAAAGTTCCCCCTCCACTCCTATAGAAATCTGTGTCCTGGGTGGTGGTTCCATCTCTGCACAGCTGTCAGAGTACAGGCCTCATGGACTCAGACAGCGACACAAAAGCTTAATTTCTGTGATACAGATCTCTTTTGTTTCTGTATTATGCTTTCTGGATGTTGCACGTCAGCCAGTTTCAGACCTCAGCCAGACAAGGCTAGCCCTGGTGCATCTTCATGGGGTTTCTGAAAGGCAGAAGTAACAGTTATCCCCATTTTACACCTAGGATGTTCTTTGTGCCTCTTCTTAAGAAAACCAGAAGAAAAAATAGGACCATCTTTGAAACACGGCACGGGAAGACTGAGGGAGAGCTTCTGTGAGCCCCAGGGCCAGCGCTCCGTGGTCAGCAGCAGGATGCTGGCTGGGGGGAAGCATCTCTCTGGAGTGTGACATGGCTGGTGCCATGGCTCCAGGTCCTGGTAGGGAAAAGGCATCTGTGCTGTGCCCAGCACAAGCAGGGAGCTTGGCGGGTACTGTTTGGCACACTACAGCTCTCTAACCTCCTCAGCACATAGCTGCTGGCTGAACAGCATTTCTGAAAAAAAGCCCCAAAACAAAACAAAACAAAACAAACCACACCCAAAGACCCAACAAGCTGCTTATTTATAAGTTTCTAAAATTTATGAATTTTAGGTACCCAACTTTTCTTATAAAATACATTCAGATAAAAAAGAGTGGCAGCGTAAACATGGAGATTGCAAAGCAGGCTGTTTCCCACCAGACTGTTAAGAGAACTTACATTCTGTTAAATTCTGCAAAACCCTTTCTGTAGAAAGTCCCTGTGAAGATGAGGCTTCTTCCAGTTTCTGAGTAATTATGGTTGGTAATGAATTTTCAACTTCTCTGAAATTAAATTAAATTGAAGAAGTGATTCCAGGGAGGCCGGGATTTGGATCCATGGTCTGGACAGCACTGGTTTTGACAGACATAGCTTTCCTGGTATTCCAAGAACAGTGTTGTTGTTGAGGTTTTCACAATTCAGAATAATATAATGCCAATTGTTTAAAAAAAGCTTAAAGCTGAAAATAATTTGCTATTTTTAAAACAAAAACTCTGACCCCTTGCCTTTGTATTAAGTCACAAAGACGAAATAAATGTGAACCATTCTTCTGCTGTCAGCAGTTAGAGAAACTGTATCTGAATATGCTTAAAGTTATACCAAGGTATAAAATATGCTCATGAAAACGCAGAATGCAAAAATGGTATGCTAACTGATAATTTCTGCAGTTAAGAACATATTGCTGGATTTTCAGAGACAACGTGCGTGTGTTAAAGGAATTGATGTGCCACTGCTCTGTAAAACTCACCTCTGTGTAGAGGGCCCCACAAACACTTCTGAAGTGTGCTTTAAGGCTGAAGTCTTGCAGATGTCTCCAACTGAGCAGCAAGGAAGATTTCATCCTCTCCCAGAAGAGACTTTAGGAGTGATCACTACTAAAAGAATAAGGAAGCTCACTTTACAGAGTATCTAGCCCTATAGCACACCAGGGAAGAAATGGTTTAAGAGTAAACGGGTCAGGTTTTAGCCCCTCTGAACTGCCAGCTGGCTTCACCCACTGGAGAACTCTGAGCTTAGCACTGGATCTGTACATTGGGTTAGCACTGAACTGTGAGTGAATCACTGGGAAATGATAAGCCACAACTTAAAAACAGAAGGAAGGAGTCCTGCCAAACAGGAATAATTGGCTGCAGGCATGAGCTTTCCCCAGTCTCGGGCTCATTCATTTCTGCAGAATGGCACTACAAAAGCGTCAATTTAAATTTGACATTCTTATGGAAAACCACCTCTAGGTGGAAGTGTTGACCCTGCAGACAGAGATGAGATCATAAATATCTATGTGGCAGGAGTGATGGCAACATTTTTTTTAAAACTACTTCCCCTGATATTTTGCTTGAAACTGTAATTAGATGAGGTACCTTGAGATTTATACACCTGTGAGCAGGTTGCAAAGCTCACTGGAGCCAGGAGTTTGTTTCTCTCTGGGCCCCGATCCAGTGACTATGGTTCAAAGAAGCACTTCAAAGGAAATTAGCCTGGGTGAATGCAGCAGCAACAGAGCATTTTTGGTTTTAAACACATGCTCACGTGCGGTCCTCAGACTCTGTGCTTGCCATCTTGACCATGTTTTGACTGACATTGCAGCCTAACCTGTGCTTCTCAGCTTATTCAGTGCCACAGAAACTCTTGATTTTAACTGGACAAAACAAGAACATAGTTGCTATTTTCTCTTTTCCTCTTTAGAGAAAAAAATTGCCACCTCCTGACTCCATATTTGAGTAAGTCATTCAAAGGGTGAGTCTTGTACTTCAACTGCTGCTGATTTTAAGTAAGACTAGATACTGTTTCTATTACTGTTTTGTAAAATGAAGGCATGATTCAGAAGAGATCAGAAATCATCCTTCTCAGACTGGATTCTGCACAGATCTGAGAGTAAGATGGACTGTTCAGTTCACTTTTCCAGGTGATTGTGACACTTCCTTTCTTTCCAGATACCTCACCTGCCCCTTGCCCTCTTAATGCTTGAATAATGGTAAATCATTTCAGAAAGGTTTCATTTTCTTTATTTTTCTTTCTGTTTCTGTTTTATACTGAAACCTGATAAGGGCTTCTTTTGGGTTGGACCAATATTTTCATAAACAGCTAAATGACACTGGAGTACAGCTAAGCTCTATTTTTTCCACAGGTATGTTTTATTTACTGTCAAACCCATTGTTTATATCAACTGAACATGTCTCACTGACCATTTATCATGCAGCACAGAGTCTGGAAGGGAGGTGAGACTATTGCTGGTACATCTTATAGCTCTGTGGTCACAGCTTGTACCTACCTACAGGGACAGGGGTTCAACTCTGCTTTCTACCTGAGTGAATTAGCTTATGTCTTTCACTCATCTGATGAGTGCCATAAATGCTGTACTGCCAGGTACCCTAAGTGCAGCCTTACGGATGGCTGCTGGTAGCTCTCTTCCTCACTGCTTAAAATCATTCAAATTGGAGAGCAAGGGTAAGCTGAAAGTGCAATACCGATAGAATAACTTTGGATGTGAATTCATGGCCAGGTAGTAAAGCTTGTGCCAAATGCTTTGAGCATTGCCTGAGCCTCTAGGATGGGCTGTGCCATTCATGCAGGACCTAGGCAGCGCTTCCACCAGCATGGTTACTCCTCACTAGCTTCCAGTGAAGGACTGTTTAGTTTTCTCATCATCACCATCAGGTCATGCCTTAAAACAAGTTTCCCAAATGCCAGTGAATTGTGTTCTGTAAAGATGTTTGTGTGCATGTGAACAACCAAGTCAATGAGAGAACTGACTTCCATCCCCACTGGAATGAGACCTTAATTAATCCAGGCATAAACCAGTATAAGTTATTTGTTCTTTAGAGGGAAGTGGCCAAAAGAGGAAGAGAAAGAGCTAAGCCAGAAAGCAGATGTTCTCAGAGGCTGGTCAGCTTTCCAAAGAGAGATAGGAATTGCTGGACCCAAAACAAATATTTTGTAGCCCACCGGTAAAGAAAGATATATCATATTTATGTATTTTATATCTTTATTCTTATGTATACATAGATAAGTGTGTAAGTGTATTCACTGTGTATCGCTCTCTCTCTAGATTTGCACAAACATAAAGCCTATTTCCTTAGTCAGTATAAGCCCAAATCTACTACAAAGCCTCAGCCATTTCATGAATACACCTTTATACTTTCCATGATGACGTACCCAGCTGTGATGGCTTGTGGGACAGGGAGATTGTGTTACTTGTCTGAGCTCAGCTCTCTCTGCCAGAAGAAACGAGGAAGGTTCACTGTTGGTGCCCTCCACATGCCAGCTTGTGCACTTCTCACTGAGATTGCCCGCTGGTCCTGTTGGAGCCAAATGTGGATGCTTCATGCAAGAATGGAGCTGGGAAAGAATTTTTATCACCTCCACTATACAGGAAACTAACAATGTTTAATAGATGCTCTTATTCTGAAGTTCAGAACTAGATGACCAGCAGAAAAAAAAGGTTCTTCTTGATAATGGGTTGTGCATGTAACCTTTCCTTCCAGGCACAAGCCTTTGCACTCTGTTTTATATAAAACATATCATTTTCTCATAATCTCCTCAAGTATCAACTACAAATAAATGGCTTTTTGTTCATAGGGTAGCTCACTGATTGATTATGTGTTCATACAGGGTTAAAGTCTCATCTTCTTTATACCACTGTAAACTGCGTGAATTCCCACAATCTTTATAGAGAAATTTCACTTTACTATTAATCTTTGTTATCATTAAAATATTTGGACTAGTCACCACAGATTTCTTGTAGTCAGTCTGGAAATTTCAATCTTTTTTTTTTTTTAATCTAGTTAGCTAAATGGTCAAGAAATAAGCTCAAAGATGCAACTGCACACTTGGGTTTGTGCTTTGGATTCCAGCACCTTTTTGCACCCTCTCTTTATTAGGGGGAAAAAAAAAATCTAAATGGCAGAGCACTGTATCCTGCAAGCATTTCATTCCACCCACACAGTTCTTTTTCTTTAAAACAGTGGCTTATTCCCAACTGGAAAGGCAGCAGTCTAGCTAGAAGACAGGTTATGTGCAAGAGAGAAAGGAAGGAGGTAGCTGAATCATAGCAATTTAACTCTGGCTGGGTAGATGTAAATCCAGCCACTGGTTGCTGCTATCACAAGCATAGTATGATTTTGGATACAGGGAAAGGCATATTGTTCTGGGTAATGAAGGCTAGAGGTCAGAGCAAGCTATGCATTTGCCTTTATTGCTTGCACTCCAGCAGGTGCAATATTCATTGCTTCTGTTCCGTGCACAGACATCTCTAGCATTACTAATGAAATGTCAAATCATATTTTTATTTACTTCCTTTCTTCATCACCTGCAAATAGCCACATTGACAACCCCCAAACCAATCATTTGTGGGTTTCTAAGGATGCCATCAGTAAAAGTCAGCCATCAGTAAGGAGCAACGCTTGCTGGAAATAAAATAAATAGGTTCATTTAAGGCTTTTCATAAAACAAATGTTGCAACAAAATTAATTTGTCCAGCATTAGTCATCACCCTTTCAGCATGTTAATACTGTTTCTTCTGGAAGAAACCGGATTTTTGAAGGGTTGAAAATATCCTCTGTTACACTCAGCACTCACAAAGGGCAGAAAAGGCACACTTCTGGGTGTGTCATATTAACACGCTTCACTGTCCTGCATGTCCAAGTCATGCAGGCTGGTTTTGGTCATAGATCAGTTGTTATTATTTTCCCATGAGTAGCTACTTATACCTGCTGTCTTGTCAAAATCTTTGCCGCAACGGGCAGGAAGATTGCTCTTTTTTGTGTTGATTTGCCCCAGAACCAGGCAATGGTTCTAAGGAACATAAACATCTAAGAAGAATGGTCTCTTCAAGAATATGATAGAGCCCCCATCACTGGAGTTTTTCAAGATGTGATAGCTCAGAGTGCTAGATAATCCTGTTTATGCTCCCTTTCCCTCAAAAGGTTGGACCAGATGACCTTTCAAGGTCCCTTCCAACTTGGGCTGCTCTGTGATTCTGTGATTTGGTCTGAGGGTACCACTGCGCCAGAAACCTTCCAAGAGAAGCAGTATTCGGTCGGTTCCATACCCAGACTAAGTTTCTGATATGATGCAGGCTATGCTAATGTAGGTGTGGAAATGGATAAATGGAGGAATCTCCTCTAGGCTCATCCCCTCAGACTCCCTCCTTCTGTTCCTTTCCTCTGGAGTTTGGCTTTTGCTTTTCATGGTGAGAGGTTTTTAGGGAAGAGAGTGTTTTGATTGCAGAGAGTTGCTCAGGAGGCAGCAATTGCTGTTTTAGGGCTCTTGGTTACTCCATGGGAGCACAAGGTTTGTGCTGTCTGTGGGCAGCAGTGAACTCACCAGTAGCTATCTCCAGTAGCTGAGACATGGTCTTCTCGATGTTGAATGGCCTCGTGTACTCATGGGGAAGGAAGTTTACTTGGAGCTCTTGGGTAGGACATGTTGCTGTTCTTCCCATCATTTTGCCCCTGAATGTAAATTTTCCAGCAGACTGATGACAATGGGTGGTGTTTGGGGCTCTTGCTTCCTTTGCAGATACAGAACATGAGAAAGGCAGTGTTTTCTCCCAGGATGAAAGCAATCTGTCTGTGCCTACAGGTCTCTCTTTGATTACAATTAATTAATCACAAGTACATGTTAGAATTGTGCCAAGAATGCTCTGATCAGAGAAGCACCGAGTCAAAGGACAGACACATAGAGAGAATTTAGAGGAAAGACAGGCATTATGTTACCATTTGTCGAGGAGCTGTTGCAAGAGCAAATAATATTTTGATCTTTTCAGGAGGCATATTTTTGGAAGCCTACAGAGAATGTCCACCAGGATTAGAAAAGTGCTTCATAGTTTCTGCTGAAGAGGATGTTCGTCCACCCAGCTTTTTCTTCAACACCTGCTGTTTTTCCGACCTATGCCAATCTAGCTCCTGCTCAGAACTAATGTGGTAGGTAGGAGAACAACTTTCTGTCAAGATGTGCTGAGGAAGTTCACCTCAGTTATATTTCAAAGTAGCTCAAACTTTTGAGACACTAAAGTTCTTAAAAGTTCTTTAAAGGTGTTTAGACACGTCTCTGGTTTTTTGTTGGTTTTTTTTTTTTTTTTCATTCTGTCCAGGAGCATGTAGAACATGGATTATGTGGGATGCTTGTATTCCTCTGGTCTTTCAGTTTCTCTGTCCTGAAAATAGAGTTCTGCTAGGTGGACACTTGAGGAAGGGGAAACTTTTATTAATAACCCACTTTGTTGTGACTGGTTGGAAAAAGACCATTTGAAACTTGCCTACAGCTCCTACTCCGAAGCAGTGTGTTTTCTTTGAGATCAAAGCAATAGTCTCATAGCTGATAATTTCAAATTTGGTCCTGTGAGGGCTTTAAAGATTTATAGAGATTATCTGTATGTCCTTTTGGGTGCAGAATTTCATGATCATTGACCTAAATTGCCTTCAAAATCACTATGCTCCTCAATGCTCCTCAGCATTGCAGAGACATTCCATGAGCTCTGGCTTGTCCTCTGATTGGCATATCACAGGTTTGCTTAGGAAGAGACTTAACTACAGTAGAGACTTAAGCACTTAGGCTCAAGTGCAAACTCATAACGGCATGCCATTGCTCTGAGCACCTGTCCTGGAAAGTTATCAGCAACAGCAAACTTTCTCATAAACTCCCTGAGATTTTTGCCTCTGAACATGGAAACTCTTCTTCTAAGAAGGATTGGAAAAGGTGATGGTGTGCTTTTCAGAGAGAAAGAAGTGTCAGTAATCTGATACTCGGCAAGTTGAAATTTCTGTGGAAATGCAACGCCTAAAACACATTCCGTGGTGCTTCAAGACATTTTTCTTTCAATGATTTTACTCTTCATTAGGCAGCTAAATAAATTTCAGGCTCTGGATCCTAGCCCATTAAGTAGTGTTACTAAGAAGAAACACAGCATGAAACATTAACATACCTACCAAACACTTATTTACTGTGGAAGCTCCTGTATCTGTGTGCTCAGATTCATCCAAAATTTGGATCCTCTTTGTACAGACCTCAAGGCTCTACTGATGGACCGCAGCTGACCTGTTACCTCACAGACACAATCAGCATCAATGGCTGCAATGCACTTGCTCCCCTTTGAGAGGTGTCTTGCCTAAAGCTTAAAAAACTAAACAAGTGACCTCAACTGACCCTACTTTCTCCGAGTCAGAAGTTTTATGTCCTACATGTCCCATGGATGGAAAATGAAACAGAATGATAAAACATTAGAGTGATGACCTTTTTGTGACAGAAATACTGAAGTTTGAAGTTGGTGTTTTTCTATAATCAGAGGACTAGAATGAATTTCAAAATCTCATCTTAAAGAGAATATCAGTATTTGAGACTAGATTTAAATCTTCTGGTTATCTTAGAAAGAAAAATCAAAAAATATATTTATTTTTCCTCAAAGTGCTTATATGCAGCTCCATTCTTAATGTATGATTTTATCAAATTTCAACAACCTAGCATAATGGGAAAGTGGAAATAAATTGTGTCAGTCATTCATCCTGATGAATACATCTGTATTATCTTACAGTGGACTTCTTAAGTGACCAAACTTTGGTGGCTCAAAGGATTGCTTGCTGTGTGGGAAACATCAAAAAATTCAACATTGCCGTTCTAGTTCAATGCATTATTTGATACTAAAGAATCTGTTGCAGAGGGTCTGTCTCTCTTAGGATGGTGAGGAGGGAAGCTTTTCTTTCATGCTTTTCCTCAGGAAAGCCAGTTTGGTTGGAACAGCTGCTAAAATTATTAATCCACCAACTGACTGGTCATATGATTTTACAGAGACCAGTTATTATTCATGTGCAATGTGCTCTTGCTTTCTTTCTCCACACTCTGGGTTATGCACATCTGACATCAGTACTGCAGCTGTATTACACTGAATGCTTTATATTTTAAGGCCTCACTTCTAATTACTGGAAAAAAAAGAGATCTCTCTCACATATGTTGGAAAGGGAGAAAGGCTGTAGCCCTATATCAGCTCTGATGAGGTTTTACCTGTTGTTCAGGCTGCCTTTGCTCTGGTCAGCAGCAGACTGCTTATGCATTATGTGCTGTATTTTTGTTGTCTATCAGATTGGTGCAACCCTTTATTCCTAAGACTCAAGAATTTCAGGGTGTTCCAGAAACTGGAAAGCCAAGGTTACACACATGCACTCTATGGCTGCCTGTCTTGAACGGACCTGAGATGTTCATGTCTTCAGTATCTTGAGATACAGAGATTCTATAACAATGGCCAGGGTAAAACACTCTGGACATGTGGTGTCTGGAGATGGCTGTACTTCTTCCTTGAGGGTCATGAGTACAGTAGTGCTGGGTCTGACAGGATGGTTGGGAAGGCAAGACAATGGCATATTTACCATCTCAACAAGAGGGACAAACAGCTTTCCAGAGCACCAAGGGGAGACAGGAGCACATAATACTGATAGTGCAATCTTCGCACAAGGATTTCGGTACTTTTGGTTAGGACATACGGGAAGTTTCAGAAGCAGGTTTGTTCTGTGCTGGTGTACAAACCTGGATAGTACAGAGAGGAGAAAGATTGGTATTTGCTCCTACCATTTATATTCTGGTCATTGCAAGGCTCAATAATCCTCTTCCTCGGCATGAGTGACAGAGGCAGTCAGGAATGCAGCGCTTGTTCTGTAGTATAATATTGACCACCTGACGGGCTGAAATGTGGGGGGATGTCTGCTCCTTCCCCCAGAGCACATGGCAGGGGCCACTGTGGGAGATATGTGCTGGGCTGGATGCATCACCAGGCTGTTCTTCATGGGCAGCTGTGGTGTCCCTCTGAAAGGCAGCATGCCCTGCACTCTGCCTTTCAGTGTCCCCTCCTTTCTTCTGGGAACATCTTCACAGCCTGTCACAAGGGTGACCAAGGGAAAACCAGATGAATCACTAAAGAGACATCTGAGTCCTTGAAAAAGAAGTGGGTTTTAAAAATACTGAGCTAGTAGGTAGCAGTACTCTATGCATTTAAAGCAGAGTTCAAGTTTTACCCATTCCAAAATAGCCCTGCAAGGCAAACACAACTGTTTCCTCCATACTTCACAAGGAAGGAAATTACAGCACAAGTGACATAGCTGAAGTTTCAAGCTCGGTGAATATCAGAGAAGGGATTAGTATTTGTGCTCCTAACTACCAAAACTTTGTTTTACTCTTCAAGGCAACAATGCCTCTAAGGCTTTGTGTTGCAGAATGAACAAAGCTAATGCAACTTTAATAATGTGTATGTATATTTTATGCCTTCACCGTAAGGACATGGGTTCCTTAGGCTATATGATTTTGACATATAGTTGAAAGTGGTGCAGATGTAATGCAATGCAATGGTCATGTCATAAAGTCTGTAATAGAAGAGTTTTCCCCACTGTGCATCTGATTCCTTTCTTAGCATCTAGTACCTGGATTTGGGGAGGGGATTCTTATTTACCTGGATCTGAATTCCTGGAGCTTAAACAAATGTTGATTTTGCTGCCATTGTAGTTTTTCCCCATTTTTTATATCAAAGGTCCTCACTTCTGAACAATTTATAGTGAAATATGCCAGTCCTTCCTGCTCTGTAATTGTAAGTAAATATATTCACAATGGGCTGGGGTTTTTGTTTTGTTTTGTTTTGTTTTGTTTTCCTGGCCTAATTGGGGCACAAAGATGAAGTTACATATATTTTTTTTCTCTTCTGAGAAAAATGTAGCTGGAGATTTTTTGGGAGGATGTAGTTTTTTCCTCTTCAATGCACGGAGAGGGTAAGGTACCAAAGAGTGTGCACACAGATATAAAAGGGGATGTACCCTACTTTCTGTTGCCAGTGTCAGACCTGCTTAACACTGGGTAAATGTCTCTGTGTAATGGCTAGAGAAATATCAACGTGTGGGCTAAATATCTCTGTGCAGTAAAAATAGGGAAGTCGCCTTTAAATTCAGGATCCGAGTTGCCAAATCCAGTTTGCTGGGAAAACACCATCAGATTTGGCACTGGTTCTCCAGTGGAGAGTTGTATGTGAAACGGAATGTACAGTAGGGCTCGGGAGCCATTCCCCTCTACCTAGATACAGAGGATGAGGTTTCCGAAACGTCGCCCTCGGCGCTGCCGGGGCAGGGCAGGAGGTTTGTCAGCCTGCAGAGCGTGTCTGCCGATCGCTCTGGAGCTAGCGTGGCATGCGGGGAAGAAATCTTCCTTTCCCCGGCTCATGGGTAGGGATAGGGGCCATCTAGTGGGGAGAGAAATTTACAGCGGAGAGTATCTCCCATTTCAGCTCCGGGCCTCGCTGCCTCCCTGGTACAGCCTCTGCATGCCGGCACAAGAGCCAGGGGTAAATAATTCTCCTCTATTTCAGGAAGGAACAGTAAAAGCCAAGTCAGTGCCAGATAACCAGCGATACTTACACTAATGGCATTCAGATTGCACTAGTATCGGGAGACCTTCACAGAAATCATGAACTGGTTTCATTCCTTTGCTTCAGACAAAGTGCCCTGCTGATGTGAAAATAAAGCTAGATTATTATGAGTGCCCCCTCAATATTTCTGTGTCACATCACTTCGGTAAACTACTTGCATTTAGTCCAGGACCTAAAGTGTCAGCTTAGTTTATAAAAGCTGTTTCCTAAGTTCACATGGTGGGTTTATGCTGAGTTGTCTTTAAAAGGCACAGGGAACTGACATACATCAGATAAAGATATGCATTTGTTTTTTATCAAAGCCGAGTCTTTACTTCTATTTCTTTTTGATTCTTTAAGTCTGAAGGTGCCTATAAGGCTGCTCTATGCTAAATATGAGTTCATTTCAATTTCTAAAACAGCTTGTCCCCACCCAGCACCATCTACCCGTCCATTTGATGAGTGTTCCTATAACAAGCTCACTGAAACTTGTTCCAAACGGCAGGGCTTTCATAGGAACAGTACTCAGTCTCATGTAACAAAGATCTATATTAAGATCCATAGATTGAATCTAGATAAAATGCAGTCACTGTAACTGCTGACAGCAAGATCTCCCCTGCCTTGCTGTGGTGAGGCACCCATTGCAGGTGAATCTATGTCCCAGGTGCTTTGCCTTGAGCATAGTTGTATAAAAGAAATAGTGCTGCTGGGAGGGAGGGAAGGAAGACACTTGTTTCAGGTGCCACACAGAAAAAAAATCTACCAAAATTTATTTGCATGAATAGTTATTGTCTCCCTTCCAGTTGCTGTGATCATTAAGCTGCATCATCAGCTTTCATGACTGGGTCCTGCTGCTGGAGTACAGGGCTGACATTGACCAGAGTCTGAAGTTGTTGCCTTAGAAGGGGGCAGTTGTAGCTTTGCTGCCAGTGTAAAGCTAGCCCCACAACGTGCATTCCTCCACCTCCATCACCCTTCTTCCTCCCTGCTCCTAGGTGAGAAGCACCTCTGGACTGGCTCCTTCAAGAACAGGAGCAGGGGCCAAAAGGTCCTGTTTCCTGGAGCTGGAGAGAATTCATCATCCAGAGGAGGCAAAGCCCTGGCTGTCTGGATCTTGGGCCTGCTTGGGTCATGGAGAAACTTTCCTTGGACTGCTAGGAGAATAAAGCTACTCACATAGGATAGTGGGAGATACAAGAGTTAGCGTTATCTCTGGAAGAGTAAAATAATCTTTGGTGGTGCTGCTGAGACTCTGGTAGGGTGTGTGGGCTTCCCACACAGCGGGGTACCCTCCTGTGCACCAGTTTGACACTCCAGCCTACAATGAATGCAATCAGCAGCATCAAGGTCACCTTGGAGAAAATAATAGAGCTGGACAGATAAGGATGTTTGCTGACAACATGAATGTATCGGGTGGTGATCCCATTTCTAAGAAAAGTCTTCCCCATCTCTTGCTTTCCACTGAACACTGAAGCCATACAGGATTTTAATAAGCCCCTTGAGCATTTCTCTACTGGCATTGTCCCAGCAATGCTCTGAAGTAGGAGCAAAATCTAACATGAGCTGTCAGGTGGGCAGTTTTGGTAAGACTTGATTAAGCTTACCAAATCCCCCCAAAAGGAATTATTGATAGCAAAGTTTTTCTCCCACAGTACTTGATTCTTATGGCAATTAATGCTGCTGATTATATGGCAATTGTATGATGTAAATATATGCTTCAAAGTACCAGCCTTTAAGGTAATATTTCCTTATTCATTTTACTGTTCATGAGGGGGGATGGAACATAGTGAGAACCAAGGAAGCTGGTATTTGATGCTCTGCTGTTATCACAGTCTTTCACAGTTTCAGAGACAGTGTCAGACCATTTAGATCAGTGAGCTCTGCTGCATGGGAATTCCCCTGTGAACTGGTTCCCTCACGGCCTCTCTCACCTTCGTGGCTCACTGTGATCCTGGCAAACATAAGCCCTGTCTAACAGGGTCATATATTCAGAAACTTTCCAAGTGGATTCCTGGAAAGTATTTAGTAGATGTGTTATACTTCTCTGTGTATTAGCTTGACCTTATTGCTTGTTTCTGACTTCACAGGAAATCAAATTCACATTCAGGAAATCAAATTATGCAAAGTGCTGGAAATGAAAGCAAATCTGAACGAACTATAATCCCTGGTTTCAAAAATTCATAAATTCCTTAAGAACTTGTGTAATACAAAATATGTGTGTGTCATCCCACAGGCTACGATACATTTTGCCTAGACTTTGGTACATTTATGTTTCTGGAAGTGGAGCATCCCACCAAATATCTGACACAGTGATTTCTGCTGTAGAAGTGACCACACAGCCTTTAAATGCATCACTTGCATCTCTGCTGCCACCACAAGACTCACACTCTGATGGACTAACATCTCTTTTAGAAGCCAAACCGCATGTCCATGTTACTCATGCTGCAGTTGTAGCTCCTGTGACAAACCAACATTTTTTCCACCTGACTGCATCGGCATCAATGGCCCGGCCCTCAGGAGGCTTCGACAAAGCGTCCTCCAGAAGAGCAGGAAGGAGGCAGGAGAGGCTCTTTCACCTTCAGCTGTTCCCAAAGCTGTGACGCAGCTGCAGCCAGCACAGCATGATTTCCCAGGATGGAGGCCGAGGGAGCTGTGGTGGCAGAGATGGTGACAGCAGCAGATGAAGCCTGTCCTGTTGGCAGCTGCAGGACGGGCGCTGCTGAGGCATGTGGGCAGGGGCTTGGGGTCTTGTCGGGCTTCCTCGGATGTCCTGTCTCGGGTGAAGGTCCTGAGGGCCTCTGGCCATGGTGGGGACCACAGCTGGCCAAGAGCACCAGCCTGGCCTACTGCTGCATGCATCTCTCCTCCATGCTTCCCAAAAGGCCATGCCACCCACAGCCCACCAACCACCTCAGCTGCCCCCACCTCTATGGAGCCTGGGCAGCCCGTGCCCCTGACATGCACCCATGGCCCAGCCTTGCAACTCCATTACCTCACTCTGCTCCGGGGCTTGAGTGCTGCAGTTGTTCCCATCTTGAAAAGGCAAGGGGAAAATCAAGGAATTTAACAGGGAAGACCTGGCACAAGTTTAGTTTTTATAACTCCAGTTCAATTTTCTTTTTTTTTTTTTTTCTAATGAGATTTTATTGAAATGCTCAGAGGGGCAGGAAAGCCATCTCTAGGCTTTGCAAAAAACCCTGACCACCTCCCTTGTCAGGGTTTGACCAAGATACCTATTGCTTTTCTCAGTCTCTCTGCCTGCATGCTTTATTTGGTGAAAAAGTGAAATAGTCATTGTTTTACCATGTCATTGTTTTTACCATGCCACGTTAAAAAACAGCCCAATAAACTGGTGAGGGGAATCCTAATTATGCTGGCATGAGCATAATTTAATTCAGATTGCTATAACAACAACCAGTGTCCATGCTCTCTGTAATCAGGTTAAGGCCTACACACAAAATAATTAGCATCTTTATGTTTGGTAAATAGAGGTCCACTCCAGGTCAGCCTCAATGAGGACGTGGCATTGTTAGAAGGCTAGGCCATTTACAGCTTGTGCAGAATGGGCATTTGCAAATAAAATGCTGTGGGAAAGGACAAAAGGAGGGCTTGATTACCCAGGAAGCACCTCCACTTGCCTCTTAGCCGGTTTTATTCCTCCTTCGGAAGAAAAATAATAATTCCTTTATTCAAGCTCAAGTAATCAAAGGAAACTGCATATAATAGACACACTCTCTGCTCAGTTTCCTTTTCACAGCCAAGCGTGATCCAACAGGCTTCTAGAAAGCCAAGGCTGTATTCCTGCAGGCCTGAATCTGACAAAAGGCAGGGGAATTTGTTTATTTATTTATTAAAAGTTTCTATAGTTATTTGGCCTGGAACAGACCTGCCAGAATTTCAAGTGGCTCAGAAAAGTCAGGGATGATTCCACAAGTAAGTAAGAGCTTTGGTCCAAAGCACCCCAGCCATTTCTGTATTTATGTTTCTGGTGGGTTTGCACAGCCTGGGTTTTGGTAGTGGTGGGGCTATAGGGGTGGTTTCTGTGAGAAGCTGCCAGAAGCTTCCTCCATGTCCAGCAGAGCCAATCTCTGATGGCTCTGAGACAGAAGTGCTTCTGGCCAGGGCTGGGCCAATTAGAAATGGTGGTAAGACCTCTGTGATAACAGATTTGAGAGGAAGAAAAAAAAGTTATTGCACAGAAGTAATTGTGACCAGGGAAGAGCAGAGTGAGAATCTGTGAGAGGGACAACAGAGCCCAAGGTCACTGCAGAAGGAGGGGCAGGAGGTGCTCCAGGCACTGGAGCTGGGATTCATTCCCCTGCAGCCCTGGTGCAGCCCATGGTGAGGCAGCTGTGCCCCTGCAGCCTGTGTGGCTCCACAGGGATGCAGAGGTGCACCTGCAGCTGGGGGAGGAGACCTAGGCCAGAGCACGGGGATGCCTGAGAGAGGGCTGTGACCCCTGTGGTAAATAAAGATTCTAAGGGTTTTTTTGTTTTTCACCTCCCCCCAGTAAATGTAAAATTTCCCTGTATTTGTTTATATTAATTGTCAAGGTTATTCCAGTTTCTGTACAACTTACCCTCTTTTTCACCCTTACTGTTTGGGGGATCAGTGAGCCTGTGAGCTCAGATCCTGGAGAACTGACCCGGGACCCCAGTGGGATGGCGGGGCTGGTTCTGCCAGGGCCAGGGCGTGCGCGGGGCCGGGTCATCCTCCCCCGTGCCGGCCGGGGTCCCACGGCTGGGACCCAGGGGGCTGTGGCGCCCGGTGCAGGGTGCACCATGCCGACGGCAGGACCGGCGTGGCCCGGGGTCCCTCATGGTGGGCGATAGAGCGCTGGTGGCATGACTGAGGCGGCAAGGCCGCCTGGTCCCAGGCGGGCAGCATCGCGGCGGCAGC